>VWZF01007178.1:490171-609565 GCA_013396755.1 Sclerurus mexicanus | reverse complement strand
GGAATGGGATGGGGTGGGATGGGATGGGATGTGGGAGATGGGGATGTGGGGATACAGGGAATGGAGAGGCCACAGGGGATGAGGGTATAGGGAGTGGGGATATGGGGAGTGGAAATAAACAGAATGGGGGGCTATAGGAGATGGGGGGTATAGAGAACAGTGATACAGGGAAGAGGGGACTACGGATGGGGATACAGGGAATGGTGGGATATAGGGGATGGGGGGATATAGGGGATGGGGGTCTGTAGGAGACGTGGAGCACAGAGAATGGTGGGTATAGGGAATGGGGTGCTGTAGGGATTGGGGGCTACAGGGACAACACTGAATTCCTTCATTGCATCCTGGAATTTTTCAGGTTGGGAAGCCCCCTGAGCCCACCGAGCCCAGCTGCTCCCCCAGCAGTGCCAAGGCCACCACTGACCCGTGTCCCCAGTGCCACGTCCACACGGCCGCTCAGTCCCTCTGGGATGGGGATCCCACCCCTGCCCTGGGCAGCTGTGCCAGGGCTGGGCTGCCCTTCCCAGGAAGGAATTTTTCCTCACATCCCATCTATCCAAGGCAGCTCGTTTCCCAGAGCTGCAGCCAGCCCTCCAGAGTGCGTTCGGGCTCTGCAGAGCTGCGTGGTGGGATCGCTGTGTTCCTGCTGCTCCTGGGCTGTGTCCCAGCACTTCCTCCTGTGAGTGGCCTCTTCCATGGGGAAACCCCCAGAGCCCCAAATCCAAGTCAGCTCCTTCCTGGGACACAGCTGCCCCCGACTCCCCTCCTGCCCGAGAAAAGGATCCTCACACCAGCAAGTGTTTCTGCATTTATTTTTTATTAACCATTTATTTGTCTGTAATTGTTTTACTCTCACATTACAATCGTGTGGGGTTTTTTATATATTTTTTTATTTTTGTAAAATAAATAGAGATAAGTGAACTTTTAAGGTAGGACACTCTCCAGATCCTTGGTTAAACTCCATGATTGCATCTCTGCATCAGACCTGTGGAAGCACAGCCCACACATGCTCAGGTGAAAGCTCAAAGCCCGAGTTCCTTAAAATCCCATGTCCTGGACACGGGGCTGCACCGGAGCCTGGCAGGAGCAGCAGCTCCCACCACACACCTTGCCCTCTCGCCAGGTATCTCCTGTTCCTTTAACAAATACACTGATACAAGTTAAAAATCTATTGTTTTTTAAGCTGTGAATGTTAATGGGTTACGTGTGATCCCAAACTCGGGCTCCCCCGTGGAGGGGACACGTCCTGCCGGAGCAGCGCGGGAGTGGGTTGGGAAGAGGCACAGTTCTGTTAGACCATAATTAACTTTGGGTAACTTAAAAGTGGATCTTTTAGGTAGTTTTTAAGTTTAAAGCCTTTGATTCATTATCCTGTGACGTGGCCCTTGGCCTCCCTGACACGGGGGACGGTGCTCGGCAGGACCCGGCACCCAATCGTGGTGTGAGGACCTTCTCCCAAGCCCGAGTCCTGACATGTGTGGGGCACCTTGGGATGGCCACCAGGCCACCTGCCCGGCCCTGGCGTGGCCCAGGTGCCTCAGCACACACAGGAACGTGGGGCAGAAGCAGCAGTGACAGGTCAGACACACCGCAGGGGTGGCAGAGGTGAGGTCACTGTCAGCACAGGGACAAAAGGTTTCTCACCCCTTCCTTTGCCAGTAGTTCCTTCACATGAGACTGGCTGGAAGAAAAACTGGGAATTTCTGGACCTCGCAGGTTGCCACAGTGAATTCTGCACAGAGCAAGTTCTGTTCTCAGTCAGGTACATCCCAACCTCTGGAAGGAATCCTATCCTTTGGCTTTGCCTCCCCCTTCCCACACCCATTTCGAGACCCAGCACCGACAAAAACATTCATTATTGAGACGTGGAAGGTGTGGAAGACAGAGCAGGCTTTCCCTGGATAGCTGGGACAAAGGTGCTTTGCTCAAAACAGGTGACCTGCTGTCTTCCCCCTCCTTAGTGATTCTCTAGTGCTCAGCCCAGGTGGTTCCATGCCTGGTTGCACAGGGACAGACAAGCCACAGCCATGGCCACACAGTGTGTGAACCTGCAAGTGTCCAACTCCTCACCATCACCTTGGTGAACATCAGCACAAAGACTGGCCCTGGAGCTCTCCCTCACTGGCAGAGCTCCCAGGGGACCAGATGTGTTTGTGGAGCTCCCTGTGGGCAGAAGGACAGTGGCAGCAGGAGGGACAGTGCCCGAGGTGTCCCAGACTCCCCACGAGCACCGTGGGCTTAGGCGGAATGTGGTGACACAAGTGACTTGCTCCAGGCTTGGTGGGACATTGGAGATCTTTGTTCTTGTCTGTCCCTCTTCTTTCTTACGTGCAGCCTGATGGTGTGGGACATCCTGCCCTGCTGTTATCATCTCCTCGAGCCCCTTCCCTTAGGATTCCTGCCTCCCCAGGCCACCAGGTCACCTTCTGTCCTTGCTTCCAGTGGAGAGGACGCTGCAGGGAGGGAGGAGGAGGTTCATGCAGAGGAGACACTTCCCTGCCTCCCTTGCTCTGCTCAGCAGTGCAGAAGCAGGTACATCCCATGCACATGGACAGCTTGGGTCCCACTGCCCTGTCCCAGGAATTGTTTGGCACAGGGTCGGCAGCAGCTGGAGGGTCCCATGGAGCTGTAGGTGAGTCCTGACTTAGTCCTACGCTCCAGCAAAACAAGGAACAAAGATTAAAACGAGACCCTTCTCAAGGGTGTTGCTTCATCCGAGTCCTTCCAAGCTCAGGAGCCATGTTTCCGACAGAGAAGCCAACCACTGGAAACAAAAATAAATGTTCCTTTTCTGTAGCTTTTAGAAGATATAGCTGGAAAACAAAACAAAAACAAAAAAAAGGAGATTGTCTCTTCCCCTTGTCAAACCCATCAGTAGCTAAGTCAGAAAAACAAATGTTCAAGTTATGGGGTGCAGCAGCAGCCAACACGAAACATTCAAGTCGATGATTTCACTATGTACAGGGAGCCCTGCCGGGAGCGCGGCCGCTCCGCCGCCGTTATCTGACCCGCTTCTCCACCGAGTACACCGAGATGTAGTAGTCATTGCTCCCGACGGCCAGGTGAGGCTGTGGGAAGAGCACACACGGAGTCACAGCATCACCCAGGTTGGAAAAGCCCTCCCAGACCATCGAGCACACCCCCTGCCCTCTGCCCAGCCTGTCACCCAGCCCAGAGCACCGAGTGCCACAGCCAGTTGTTCCCTGAACGCCTCCAGGGATGGGGACTCCACCAGCTGCCTGGGCAACCCCTTCCAGAGCCTGACCACCCTTTCCATGGAGAAATTCCTCCTGATGTCCAACCTGAACCTCCCTTTGAGGCCATTTCCTCTCATCCTGTCCCTGTTCCCTGGGAGCAGAGCCTGACTCCCCTCCCGGCTCCCCCCTCCTGTCAGAGAGTTGCAGAGCCAAAAGGTCCCCCCTGAGCCTTCTTTTCCCCAGGCTGAGCCCCCCCAGCTGCCCCAGCCGCCCCTCCTGTGACTGACTCTCCAAGGGTCCAGGTGTGGAGCAGTGACAGGCACAGGTCAGGGTGACATTCCTGCAGGGACACCCGGCTGCTCCAGAGCTCTGGAGTGCGTCTGCTCTGACGCATTCCTGCCAGCACCCACACTCCCAGCGAGTTATAGGCCCATTTCAGCCACAGGGAAGAATTATGGGGACTATTAGCTGCAAATGCCAACATAATTTCTCTAAACGGCTGCAAATCTGCTCATTAGGAGCTGATGCCTGGGCTGAAAATGAGCAGTTCCTGCAGTGAGGGGGCCGGGACAGACCCAGCCCGGAGCCCCTGCTGGACAGGTCTTTGCTTTGCTTATTTAAAGAGCAAACCCATTTCAGGTGATTTTCCCCACTTCTTTCTCCATCCCCAACTGTGAGGCAGCAAAATCGCTCTCAGCTTCCTGCAAAGAGGCCTTTCAGAACTGAAATGAGCTCTCCTTTACCCCTCTGCCCTCAGGATGTCAAATTCCAGGCCCTTGACCCTTCTTGCCGTGGTTCCATTACCTATTAAATATTTGTGTCCTGATCTGCAGGTTTTTAAAATAACTTTTTTAGCTCCTTCCCATTTTCCCATCCACTCATGTTGTTCTCTCATGTTTTCCATCTCCTTCATTTCTTCTCATCCTGGGGTGAGCCACAATGCAGATGGGACCTGCCTCCTACTTGAGAGGCAACCAGATTCTCTCTCTAACTACTGCGATATATTCCAAATTTCCTTTTGTTCTGATTCATTCCAGCCTCTATTAGCTCATGCCTTTATTTCTGCAGTTCTCCCATTTTCCTGACATGCAGTTTTTTCCTGCACAGCATCAGCTTTCCATAAAACAGCACAACAGCAGCCCCAGAGAGCCGGGGTGAGGAGAACTGCAGAGCCCAGGCAGGGGATAACTAAGCACTCAAGTTGTACAAGTGTGAGCCCTCCCAAAGCCCTCCCAAGAGGTGATGACCCCCAAGGACAGACCCAGTGAGGGTGGAAGGCCAGGCAGCTGATGGCTCCGACTCTTTGCCCCATAAAACCGTCGTAGTATTTGATGTTGTTGATCAGCTCCCCGTTTCCGTTGTAGATCGCTGTGAACTGATTCATGGAGCCACTGGAAGGGAATGGAGAGAACTTGGAGTCACTGGGAATGCTGTGTAGGGACAGCATTGCTGCCTGCAGCCCCGTGGCAGAGCTGTGTGGCAGAGCAGAGTGCAGTGAGTTCTCAAACACACAAGAAGGATGTCTGTGGGGACAAACTGTCCTCCCCAGGGGTCACAGAATCATGGAATGGTTCGGGTTGGAAGGGACTTTAAAGCTCATGTTGTTCCACCCCCTGCCATGGGCAGGGACACCTTCCACTAGCCCAGGCTGCTCCAAGCCCTGTCCAACCTGGCCTTGGACACTTCCAGGGATGGGACAGCCAAAACTTCTCTGGGCAACCTGTGCCAGGGCCTGCCCACCCTCACAGGGAAGAGTTTCTTCCCAGTTTTGCACCTAACCTGCCCTCTGCCAGTTTGAAGCCATTCCCCCTTGTCCTGGCACTCCAGGCCCTTTTAAATAGCCTCTCTCTCTCTCTTTCCAGTCAGCTCCCTTTGGGCACTGGAAGGCCACGAGGTCACCCCAAAGCTTCTCTCCCCCAGGCTGAACAACCCCAATTCTCCAACCTTTCCTCCCAGCAGAGCTGCTCCATCCCCCTGACCGTCCTGCTGCCTCCTCTGGACTCGGTCCAGCAGCTCCATGTCCTGCTGTGCTGGGGCTGCAGGAGGTGGACCCGGGACTTACCAGGCGAAGAGGTTGGCCTGGGGGTGGATGTCGAGGGCCGTGAGCCCCTTGACGATCTGCAGCACCTTCATGGACTCCGGCATCCGCGGGTCGAAGAACCGCACGTCCCCGTTGACGCTGCCGACACAGGAGTCCCACAAGGTCAGGCTGTGCCCCAGCCAGATCCCAGAGCCCAGGAAACGGAGCCGCACAGCTCTCTGTGAGCCGACCGCCTCCGTGGGAAGAAATGTGCCCTCGTCTTCCCCACCGGCACGGCCGAGTTCCCACCGGTGTCATTCAGATCTGGTCCCACTCACAGCACATTCAGTGCTGAGCAAACAGCCCTGCTCTGCCCTCGGGAGCGATCCCACACGGCTGATCCCTTACAGCTCATCTCCGAGTGTGTCTGTCACACCCAACAGACCCAGCCCCACGTCAGCTCCAGATTCCTGCTGCTTTGAACAGCAGGAAATGGCACTGGAAAGCTTTAAGCAGATGGGATGTGCTGGTGCCTTCCATTCCTCCAAGTGTGTGGACACAGACACGAGAGTCCTTGCTGCCAGAGATGACCAGGTGTAACAGACCCTGTGGGTGCTCAGGCCAGGTGTCATCCCAGGCATGGCAGGGAAGGGGAGAGGGGGAAGCAGCAGCAGCAGTGACAAGACTGTGCTTGGTAGACAGAGCACCTTTCAAACACAAAAATTTCTGTTTGTTAAGTGATCTCAGAAATTCATCAGCAGAATCCCATCTGTGAGATGCCAGGAGGGCACAACCCTCCTACAGCCCTGGAACCGAGGACTGGAGGTTTTGCTTCAGTGCATCTGTTCTGAGCCCCCTGTAAGCATGAAATCATGGAAGGGCATGGGTTGGGAGGGCACTGAAGGCTCATCTCATTCCCACACCTTCCACCAGCCCAGGTTGCTCCAAACCCTGTCCAACCTGGCCTTGGATTGGACAGGGATGGAGCCAAGACACTGGTCTGCTGGGGCACAGAAAGACAAACAGAAAGTCTCTTAAGGAATTTAAATTCCAGTGATCTGATCCTGTTCTGGCAGCAGCATCTGTGAGGCCTCTGGCACCACAACTTTTTAAAGAGTTATTTTTCCCAAATCACTGATGGCCGCACAACTGTGAATCACCCAGCGGGGCTGAGAACAATGGAAGCATTAAGCAGAATATTGCCTTCAGTTTGCCTGCCTCTGGAATAACTAATGCTGACCAAAATCACACAGCATTACTTAGAGCATTGTAAGAGGCTGCAATTCCAGCTGTCACGTAATTAAATTCAAGACAAATTAAACTTGATTTACATCTAAAGACTAGATGGGAATAGCGTTTGAGAGATCAAATATACAGTGAATTTGTGTAAAGCTTTGGACCTTTACAGGACTTTAAAGTTTTTCTGAATGTATAGGGAGACCGTGGAAGAGCTTCAGCATGGAAAGGAAGTTCTGTGGGGAGGGATGACATGAAAAACACACCCCATTGGGACAAGAATGGGCAACAAGAAGCAACGACTGAAGCCGGCATCACTGGGGAACTAGTGCTGGGCGATGGCGAGCTGCAGGATCCAGCTGGAATTACCCTTCTGGGTCCCAACCCCTGTCCTGGGCCAGGGAAAAGGTTCTGCTGCGGTTCAGAGAACTGCTCCACCAGCAACAACACCTCTGGGTTTCTCAGGAGTAGTTACACCGGGATCTCACTGTGTCCTAACATTTGTTTTTCTTGGATCTTGCTTTCAGTTGAAAGAGAGTGAACTGGGAGGAACTGGCAGTGAGGTGGTCCGTCTCCACAACCCAGGTTCCTCTGGGAAGAGACCAGGCCTGCTGTCAGAAGCACAGCATCTCCTCACACCTCTGCAGCCTCGAGAGCATTCCAGGCTGAGAAGGGCCCTGAGGAGAGGGGACACCCAGCCCTCAGCCCTGGGCACACGGACCCGACCCCGGAGGAGCTTACGGAAGGAAGATTAAAAACTCTCCTCTGGGAGCTGCACAAAGCTGGCAGCTGCATCACATAATCCCCGTCCTGAAAATCTTAATACATTTCTGCTGGCCCATCCCCCACCTCAGGAATGTTCTGAATCCCAGAAAACTGTTTTGTTTCCATTTTGTAATCAAGAAAAAGAGGCTCTTTGTGTGCAAACGGTGGCTTTGTGACAATAAATTATATTCTGCTGTTCTTTAATGGCCAAATCAGTAGATGCTGCTCTCACCGCAGCATTTACCAGGCGGCAGAAATGGATTTGAGTGTAGGAAACTGCGAGGCAGCGCAGCAATCCTGCCCAGCAATGCTGCCCAGCAATGCTGCCCAGCAATCCTGCCCAGCAATGCTGCCCAGCAATGCTGCCCAGCAGTGCAGCCCAGCAGTGCAGCCCAGCAGTGCAGCCCAGCAATGGTGCCCAGCAATGCAGCCCAGCAATGCAGCCCAGCAATGCAGCCCAGCAGTGCTGCCTGAGACCCAACAGCAACCCTTGTGCTGCTGTCCCTCCCCAAGGACCCCACAGAGATGTGGGCAATGAACACCCACCACCACGAGATTCTATACCCAGCTTCAGCTTCCTGCTCCCTCACACACCTCGTGATGGCAATTCCAGCCCTTGTGTACTCCCAAACCACACCACCAGCCACAGATCCACATCCCTTTCTGCTTTCTCTCCACTGAGTTTGGAGCAGGAGTTAATTACTGACACAAATGTCAAACTAAAGAGCTTTACTCTCTCAGCTCTTGGGATACCAGAGGCAGAATTTAAAGGGGAAAACAAACCGTGTTTAAGGGAAAACAGCTCCAAGAGTAAAACACTGCGTACCTGACGCTCATGATGTTGCCCTCGGGATGTTTCTGCAGGTAGGCCTTCACCACCCAGGCCGTGTGCTCCCGGTAGGTCATGACCCGGCTGGAGAACAAGGAGAGACAAGTTTGGAGGGCGAAGAGGAAGCGTGAGGGTCGCAGGGAGCCTGGCAAGGACAGGGAATTACCATTCACTGAGGGCCATCCTCCTGTCGAACACACGGATGGAGCCGTCGCCCAGCCCCGCCACGATGAGGGAGCGATGGGAGTCACAGGAGAGGCTGGTGACGCAGCTGTCAGCTCCCGTGGGGATGTCCTGGGGGGAGAGCACACAACAGCCATGCTGAGACCATGGCCTGTCCTCCAGTCACTGCAGGATCCTACACCATGGTCCTGCCCCAGCCCCGGAACTGTGCAGGTTGGACAGGGCTTGGGACAACCTGGGCTAGTGGAAGGTGCCCCTGTCCATGGCAGGGGGGTGGACAAGGTGACCTTTAAAAGTCTCTTCCAATCCAAGCCATTCCATAATTCCATGATTGTCAGCCTGCTTCTCCAGTGCTGCTCAGCTTTTTTTACTCGTTTTAATTGAAGTGTTTCTCTTCCCAACAGGCACAGGGATTATTCTGAGCCATCTTTTTGCCTGTAGCAAGTGAAAGGGAGGAAGTGGGTGGAAGGTGGGAAGGGACCTTAAAGTTCATCTCATTCCATCCCCTGCCATGGGCAGGGACACCTTCCACCAGCCCAGGTTGCTCTAAGCCCCATCCAGCCTGGCCTTGGACACTCCCAGGGCTGGGGCAGCCCCAGCTTCTCCGGGCACCCTGTGCAAGAGCCCGTTGGAGCTGCAGGAGCTCCTTTCACACTTCACTCCTCTGTTGCCTCTGTGCAGATTCACCACTGGAGCTGCTATCCCAGCCTGTGCTGAGCCGGGACGGGCACCAGCCCCGGGGCTGCTCCAGCCCCTGCCCACCCCCAGCTCCTCCTTTGAAGCAGCAACACTCAGCAGAAGTGCAAATGAAGCACTTGTTCCTGCAGCTCCAGCCCCAGCGTTTCCAGAGGTGTGGGGTTTTGTACTTCAAAGAGGGAAGGCACCTTTATCCGCCTGGCTTATTCCTGCTCTTTGTGCTGATTCTCACTTTCCCAGTTACTGAGTCAGGAAGTTCCAATCACTTGAATTTCAACACACCCAATCTTTGCAATTAAAAAAAGAAACAACGTGTTTTTAGATACTTTCAATGCAATCATTAATCATCATAATTTAAAAGATTTTTGCCTCCTGAATTTTGCCGATCCCTAATTTACATAGAAAAAATAATATGTGAAAGTAATTAAGATTAACAGAGGCTTAATTATCCTGCATCGCGGGGTCAAAGTGTCGCAATTAATGTTCATCCCAGGGTAATTAATTTCGAGAAGCTTTGAAAACTCGACTTCCTTTTTACTCCAGCATGGTGCCTCCGTTCTCACCGACCAGCTGCTTCTCCTTGGAATTTCTGAGAAACTTTCATGTGATCATGAATGACATGAATTTCTGTAGTGCCTTTTACCTGTTATATGGCACAGAAAGTTCTGTGTGACTGAAACTGCTCTCGTGGTGCCTTGAGGGGTGAGGTGTGAACACCCCAGGTCCTGACTCAGGTGTGCACTAAGCAGGTATGGAAGTGCTGTCCACATGGACACAGCTTTCCTGGACACAGACCTCTGGCTGGGAGGTGCTGGAGCAGTGCTGCTCCACCACCATCATGTGTGTCCCAGAGGAGCAGAGATGGCAGCAGAACATCCGAATGCTCCACCACCAACACAACTCAACCCTAAATTTCCTCACAAATCACAGAATCCCGGAATGCTTTGGGTTGGAAGGAACCTTGAAGCTCATCTCACTTCACACTCCTGCCATGGGCAGGGACATCTTCCACTAGCCCAGGTTGCCCGAAGACTCACCCAGCTTGGCCTTGGACACTTCTAGGGATGGGGCAGCCACAGCTTCACCGGGCAACCTGTGCCAGGGCTTTTAAAGACTCTTACACTATTTCAATTAGGTGCTAATAGGAAACCCAATCTGCATCCCTGTGCCTGCCCCTGGACCTCTGGCTTCCACAGCTTCACCTTCCCCAAACACTACTGCCCATCCAGAATGACAGCAGCAAGCTCCAAGAAAGCCCTGACACGCTCCCTGTATATGAGTGTGGTTTTATTGACCTTGGAACATGACCCTGGGGATGGGAAGCAGAGCAGCTCCTCACAGATGAGATGTACTCACCCATGGGATGGACTCCAGGAGGGAAAAGGTAACTGGCACAAACACACAGGTGTTACCTGTACTTTCATTTCTCGATCTGTGTCCCAGATTCGGATTATCCTCACATCTCCCGAGGTCATCAGGAGCCCAGTTTCTTGTTCCCAGTCGACCACCATCCCTGCCCCTAAGACAGAACACAGGCAGTGGTGTAAATCAGCATCAGCACAGGCAGAGCTGCACTAATTAGGAGCATCAGCTCTCCTGACCTCGTGTTTCAGAAACTGTCATTGTCAGAGGACATGTAAAATTACACACACATCCCCACATCCTCCACACGGGATTGAATGTGCTGACCCCGCATTTCAGCCCAAAAAGCCCTTTGAGTGCTCAGAGAGGCTGAGCGCAGCCGGTGCTGGCAGGAGGGGAGCACAGCTTCCAGGACACTGCCGGGGGCTCCAGGGGGTCAGTAAATTATCCAGCACTTCAGGAGAACACCCGACTAAACAATGATCGAAGTAGACTTGACTGGTGACACCTCACAGAGCAAGACCTGAGAGCCTCTGGATCACCACAATTCCTCATTCCAACAGAAAGATGTGGGAGATGTTTCTCAACAAGGAACAGCCAAGTCAGTCACCTGCAATATATTGACTTTGACAGCTGGGGGGAGCACAAACCAGTTTGCTGCACAGACTGGTAAGGAGGGGAACACCCCGCAACGACAACACCTAAAATCCTTTACAGCAGCTTTTGCTCTTCATTTCTGAGGGCACAGACCAAACTCTAGGTGAAGTTTAGAACATCCCATCCATTCTGTAAGAGCACAACAAGGGATTTTCTATCCTCAAAGCACCTGACACCTGCTTACAGACAGGGTGAGCTCATGAATCTTGCTGGGATGGAATTCCCAGAGCAGGCTGAGTGTATGTCACCTCCTTTCCCAGCAGGAGGAACCCTATGTCCCAAAGCCACGGAGCACAGCGCACATGGGGAGCAGGACAAACCAGACCTGAGCCTGGGGAAATTGCTGGCAATGAACCCCCTGATTCGGGTGGGGAGAAACCTCCAAGGAACAATTCTCGTACGTTTTATCAGAAGGGACTGTACCTGTGTGCTCAGCAATGTCCTGCTCCAAGCAGAGCTGCACACCAACGTTGCTGAACACCACTTATTGTTTGCTTTATATGCTGCAAAGGCTGAGCAACCCCAAATCTATGGGGTTTCCAGGGAGACCCCCGTCTTCATCCATTGAAAGCACAAACAAAAAACCCCAGGAGCACCACAGGAGGGAAGCAGAGAACTCCAGCTTTGGTGTCTGTTTCCAGCCCCTCAGGCAGGGCAGAGACAGCAGCATTTCTGCCTCTCAGAGCAGTTGTCCACCCTCTGGTCCATGCCAAACCGAGTCTCTGGTGCTGAGCAGTGTTTCATAACCACACACAACCCGGAGCCAGAACCCTCTGCAATGCATCAGGACTGCAGCTCCTGCCCTGAGCCGCTTGCAGTCGCCTTCAGCGCCATTCCTGTGCCTCTGCTCCACAACTTGCTTGTCTGGAAGGTACAAATGTGAATTTATCTGGATTTACTGCCAGGAATTAGCCTCAGTAGGAAATTTAAGCCTCCCCCAACATGCTCTTTGTCACCAAAGGGCCAAAAGTGCCCTGTACCAGATCAACCACCTTTACAGGACACAAAGCAAATGACAGTCATCCTATAAACACTGAGTTTTCCTCAAAGATGCCAGAATGACCCTGCTTTGCACCCATCCAGATAAAACACTTTGCCCATCTCCCCTTCCTGAGCATCACAGCTGAGCTGATTCCTGATCTTGCTGCATCCATGGAGGGGATCACTGATGGTTATTGATGGTCTGTCACCTCACTGCAGGAAATTCGGGACTCTAGGCTAAGCTGGGAGCTTGGATCTTTATCTTTAGTCAAATGGATTGTTCCTTCAGATTGCCTGGCAGCTCGGCGGGCTGGAGAGCTGAGGCAAACAAGCAGGCAGTGATTGAGACGATAAACATCGCTGAAGTGTTTGCATTTGTCATCTGTTTACGGCCCATGTGACAAGATAAACCTGGCAGCTGAGATGGATCTGGCCATTACCATCCCTGATGGAGTTCAGCAGGCAAAGCGCTCAGAGAGGCTTTAAGGCTCCCCATCTCCCAGTTACGTTCCCCAGTTTGAAGCCAAGGTATTTCTGGCTGATCAGCACCAAGTCCCGTCTGGCTGCAGTTCCAGGGGCTGATCTGTGGAGGCGGATGCTCCCGCTGCACCCCAGCCATGCCCTGAGTAAGAAGGGGAGCCCAGGATGTGACTGGGAATGCTGAACCAGAACTCCAACCTGTCTGAAGAGAAGAAAAGCCTTTGTACATAAATTTAAGTCACTCGGAAGCGCGTAAGGGGGAAGAAAATGTTCCATCCAGAGCTCACAGTGTGGAACGAGACAGAAATAGCTGAACTATTTCTATGCACGAGCAAACATTGTCGTGGTAGAAACGGTACGGGATTGGCTCATGTTTCCATGCTAAATTCATAGTATTTTGGGATGAAAAGCAAATGTGGGACAATACTAATGATCATTTCCTTTTTAATTAACAGAGGTCCTTCTCCAGGATGTCACAACTGAGCCCGCAGCTCACCCACCGCGTTTTGGCTCACGGGTTTGGCACCTGAGCTGCTCCTCAGCCTCCTCCTGGCAGCAAGGTGCTGCTCTGGGCACCTGTGTGACCCCACAGCCGGCCTCTGCTTTACCTCCCACCTCCTCACAGAACCTGAGCAAACAGGGAAGATGCTGTGACAGCACCTGACACAGGCCAGTGGTGGAACTCTGGTGCTCCAGAATCCAAGAACTGCAGAAAGTGGCACCCCAGCCCTGCACTGCATCAGGAGTTAAGACCACAGTTTTCCCCTAAGGAATATTATGTTCTCAGATAACGAGCAACAAATCTTCCACAGCTCAGGAAAAGGAATTTTGAAAGGTCTGTGGCAGGCTGTTGTTGTTTTTAGGTTAGTATTTTGTTTGTTTTTGAGTCTTTTAACACCAGCACTTGCAGTTCTGTATGACGTGAGTTTATACACCAACAGCCGTTCCTGAAGGTGTAACTTCCCAGGGCTGTTCCCCCAGCATTCCCAGTTCCCTTGGATGGGACAGTTTCCTATATACACTTCAATAACTAACACTGGTGAAAGCAGCTGCTTCTCCAACATCTACGTTTATCTGTAACGTCACTGGAACGCAGCCAAGCTGTCGTTGGCATTTCAATGGAATCAGGAATACCTACATGGAACACGATATAAAAGCGTCTTGGATTCTGACTGATCATTTTTTAATCACGGGCCCTCGTGGTTAAGCAGCGAAGCACATCCCTGCTTTAATTTCCAGGAAGCAGTGGGAGGGTTGGATGACCTCACTCATCATTAATTTCTACAACATCCCCTCAAAAAGTGTCACTCTCCTCCTGCCAAGGACTGCACAGCGAGGGACAGCAGGAGCTGGGATACTGGGAATCCAATTAAAAGAACACAAACCCCTGGTGCTGCGATTTCTCCAATGATTTTTTTGCCATAAAATAATCATGGTGCTTCTCCCAAACTTCTTACTCCTGAAGGGCAAGACACCAATTCCTGGGGAGATGGGGGAATCCTCGCTGCTGTTCTCTCTGCCCCTTCCTCTCCAGGACGAGCCTGTTTGTGTTTGATCCCTCAATCAGCTCCTCCTGCAGATTGGAGCCATCCCCCTTGCCCACGCTCCTCGATGCAGCCCCCCAGGAACTTCCCTTTCAAAAAGCTGCTGAATTCTGAGAAGGCTCCAAGGCCCCCCCTCCCATCTGGATCACTGCCTGCCTGTCAGGAGAGCCAGCAGCACCCAAGGCAGAGCAGAGCCTCTGGAGAGAACGTGCTGTGTGGCTGCAGAGCAGGTATTTGACACGTTTCACTGTTCCTGAAGCCTCAGGAGAGCAGGGAGGGAGTGGGAGCTGGCATGGAGGGGATTATTTTTTCTTGCCTGGCATCAATATCAGTTTTTTCGAGGTAAGAGAGACCAGGGCTGTTCATGATTCCCCCAATGGCAGAAATGGGCAGAGCCCAGGGGTGTGTTCCCTGCTAACAGTCCCTTCTGTCCTGCATGCTCAACACCAGTGGGAGATGATGCAGAAATGTGCTGGGACACTCCAAAAGCCCTTGGGGGGAGCAGGAGGTGGAGCAGCCCGGGCAGAGGGTCACCCTGAGGCTCCCCCAGGCTCCTGCCAGCTCAGCTGCCTTCCCAACGCCGACTGTCCTCGCTCAGACTTTGCTCTGCGCTCAGATCAACTCCAAGGATTCCTGGAATGACCTGCCCAGTGGCCTGGCAAGAGCCGGTCCAGCAAGCCAGTGGTGTTCCTCTAATTTATCACTGATCTGTGAGACAGCAGCACCCAAAACCAGCCCCAGTGCTGCCAGAATGAAGAGATTGCTCCCTGTCTTCCTTTTGATAAAAATTCCTCATGGAAGCCTCAGTGATGAAAACTGATTTTCTGTGCTTCAGTGACAAAGCCAGAATATTTTATCCTAGAATCATTTAATGGTTTGGGTTGGAGGGGACCTTAGAGCCCACCTTGTTCCACCCCTCGCCATGGGCAGGGACACCTTCCACCAGAACAGGTTGCTCTGAGCCCCATCCAACCTGGCCTCGGACACTTCCAGAGATGCAGCAATATCTAAATATTGCTGCTGTATTCTGCTGTCAGGTAAAGAGCTAACTCCACACATATTTAAGAGTTCTTCAGTGGGACAGAGGGAATGCTTGTGCTGCATTTGTCCCCCGGAGACCTGAAGATGCTGGAGCAGGCCTGGATGCACCCTGGCTCTCTGTGTGCCGGGGACTGTGGCTGTGTGCCACCAGCGGTGTCTATCTGGCACCGGAGCAGCCGGAACCCCCTTGAACTGCTCCCTGCCCAGTCCACTGAGCGGGGAATGCCCTGCAGCCAAGTCCTGCTAATCTGAGCCTTTGCTGGTGGGTTTGGGAGTGAAGTGCAGAGCCAGGCACTCAGAACAACACACCAGCTCCAGCTCTGCTAATTCCTGCCCCAGCACTTGGCCCTGAACAGCCAGAGAGAAATTTGCTAAACTTGAGCTAATGAGCTCTGAATCACCCCCTGCCATCGGCCTCAGTGATTAATCATTACAGACACAGCCAGCTCTTATCAGTCAGCAAACATTAATAATTGATGACCATCCTGAGGTGACGACAGCCACAGACACTCAGACGTGCACACCCCCAGGATACCCTGACACATCACCATCTGTTCCCCCCAAGCTCGTGGCAGCTGTGGGAGAAGGATCCAGAGCATCAGAGACCCTGCACAGCCCTGGCCTCTGTGGATGGAAGTTCCTTCAACTTCCTTCCATGTAAGTGAGCAGAATTTGGGAAATTTATTAGAATCAGAGAATCCCGGAATGCTTTGGGTTGGAAGGGACCTTAAAGCCCATCCCATTCCTCCCCCTGCCATGGACAGGGACACCTTCCACTACACCAGGTTGGTCCAAGCCCCATCCAACCTGGCCTTGGACACTTTCAGGGCTGGGGCAGCCACAGCTTCTCTCAGCAACCTGTGCCAGGGCCTGCCCACTCTCACATGGAAGAATTCCTTCCACCGATCTAATCTAAATTTCCCCTCTTTCCCCTTTGGCATATCCTTGTCAAAAGTCCACTATTCTGAGGCTCCTGGGAAAGATTCATCAGCATCTCCTTTTCCCATGATCTTTACAGCTAAAGGCTGTTTACAAATAAACCCAGTAAACCCCACAGTAGCTTTATGGTTCCCATTTGGAACCTGCCATTCAAACCTTTTTTGTCCAGGGATGCTTTGAAGCCTTCCTGGCAAAGAGAGACTCCGACATCTCACCCACATCTCCTCTGGCTGCAGGGAGCTCAGAGTCTCATGTGAGGATTCCCTTCTCCCAGCAGTGCCTGTGCCTGCCCAGGGAGCTCCCTGCATTCCTCGCAGCTCTCACTGACACAGACACAAGTCAAGGGACGGGAGAGGTGGAAGCAAAGTTTTTCAGGAACCACAGGGACCCAGCAGTCATTCAAAGCACATCAAAAAACCCAACCCACCACCCTGAAGGTGGCCAAGGAGCTCCTGCCCACCCACCTGAGCACAGGAACAGGAAAGCAGCACTCACCTCCCTGCTTACTTCTGTCAAGATAGATTGAAACCCTTCGGGCCAGACCTGTGAGGAGACAGGGATGAAGGGTTGGTGCTCAGGGTGAGTCAGTCAGCCAGAGCAAAAGTAATCTTAAGAAAGGATTAGAAAAAGCAACTCAAATTAAAGATCACGAAAGAGAAGCAGCAGCACCCAGAGCAGGCACTCGTTGCAGCACAGCACTCCCGGGAAGCCATCAGCCTGTCGTGTGGAGCGAGGGCTCTGGCTGCCTGACAGCAGCACAGAGCTGACATTTCTGCTGGAACAAGGAGACCGTCCCCTGCCCCAGCTGCTCCCCGTTCTCAAGTACATCGGGAAGTGACAGACAGAAATCCAAGTGACTCCTGGGATCTGTACAAATCCATCAGAGCACGGGGCTGTTGCTGTGGGAGGTCAGGGCTCCCCTGCCCCACCCACACCTGGGCAGGCAGGTAACCAGCTCCCCATGAGTGCAGACAACTTTTGGGGGCTCTGTTTGAAGAGCTTCCTAAATGGGAAGTTACCCCCAGACACAGACTGGTGTCAGCCATGAAACCCCCAGGCACTGAGAGCAGAGCAGCAAACGGGGGGTGAGAGTCACCACGGGGCCACCCTGGAGAATCAGAGAATCACAAAACAGAAGCCCAGAATGGTTTGGGTTAGAAAGGACCTTATATTCCACTCCCTGCCATGGGCAGGGACACCTTCCACTAGCCCGGGTTGCTCCAAGCCCCGTCCAACCTGGCCCTGGACACTTCCAGGGCTGGGACAGCCACAGCTTCTCTGGGCACCCTGTGCCAGGGGCTCACCACCCTCTCCTGCACAGGGAGCTGCAGGTGCTCAGGAAGGGACCAGGCCAGGCCCTTCAGAAGTGACATCCTGGTTCCCTTTGCTGGGCTGGAGAAGGAAAACACCACAGGGATCTGCAGGGAGCACACACCATGAGCCAAGGGGGAACAGTCAGAGGTTGGTGACTGTGAACCAGCTGGTCCCACTTCTGCATTTTTCCACATTCATCAACTGTGCTCCTGTCAAGGACAAGGCCATTCTGACTGTGGGGTTTTGCCTTTTCCCTTGGTCAAAGAGACACCCCACAACCCGTGGCAGGTCTGTTCAGGTTTCTGTACGAGAACATGCTCACACCAGGCCATGGATCCCTGTGCTGCTCCACAGCCTGCAAAATACCCTTTTCTATAGAAACTGCCAGAATTCCCAAAGTCTCCTGCTGCGAAAGCACAGCTTCAGAGCACGTCAGGTCTGTGTTCTTCCTACGCTGCTCAACAGAAAAAACTGTTTTTCCCACCTTCCTAGGAACCCCAGGAGATCTGCACCATGAGATGTGCCTTTCCATCAGCCCCCTCCACTCCTCACGCTGGAGATTCCCAGTCCCTGCCTCATGCAGGGACCAATCCTGCTTTCAACACCTTAGTTTTGATTGAGACTTTTTTTCTTGGTGCTTCAGCTCTAAACAAGTTCAAAATCAAAACACCTCACACAGAACTGAGGGGACTCAGTGCTGAAATTCAAACTCCCCTACTCTGAGTCAATTACTCAGTGCAGTGAGCTGGGGCCAAGTTTAACCCTAACCCATCTGTGTGAGCTCATCTCTGACCTCACAGTGTACAAGTGTGAATCCTGTCCCTCACCCTGGCCTGTTCTCCACTCTCAGGAAGCTCCTGAGCATGTTACTGTCTATCTCCCATCCGGGATGCTTTTCAAGCTTCCAAAGGATGTTTTTAGGTATTGCATATTCCTCTCACCTTTTGTAAGTGGGAAAAAGGCTCAGGAAAGTCATGTTCTGGTTGATCTCAAGAGCAATTCAGAGATGAGTGTGGCATTATGACACAGGGGAAAAGCTGGGAGAGGAGGGAAGGAAATCAATAGTGGGAGCAAACAAACTCCTGTAAAACTACCGAGCTCTGCAGCTTCAAAGATGCATCTTCAGTTTTATAAGCCAGTGCTGGACCACAACTATGGTCTTGGCACCAGATGACTGTGAAGAGCTCATTTCCATGGGGACTTGCTCCACATAGCTCTTTTGAAGTGGTACATTTATTTCTCTCTCCACAAAGAGATCTGTCCTTCTCTTCTGCCAAACCTGCTGTGAAGGTGAAAGGCAAAGAAAACAGGCCCCAGACTGCTTCAATCCATAAGGGAAAGAAACAGGCCAAAAACCCCAAAACAATCCTAAAGAGAACAGACTTAAAAGTTTCCCCACTTCGGTTTGGCAAGTGTAACCACCCAACTCTCCCAGCTCACTCAGCTCTTGCCTCAGCTCTGAGCCTGTGCTGCAGTGTCAGACACTGACGCTGACAGTCCTTTCTGGGGTGGTAAACCCTGTACAGGGCAAGGTACAATCACCACATGCCCTGCCTTGGCAAAGTGCACATGGAAAAGAAGGCAGGAAAAGGACTGGGCTGGGGGGGCTCAGTGGGCAGCTGTCACCACCCTCCTGTACACGGTGAGAGCTGACAGCCAGGGCAGTCCAGGGGAACTCCCAGCTCCAAGAAGCAAGCTCCTGAATCCAGGGATGGGAAACATTAACCATCATCCAGGAAAGCTGGTGTTGGCAAAGAAATACAGAATGACACTACAAAGGGCATCTTGTGATGCCGACTGGGGCCGTTCTGTGCAAGCAGAGCCGGGCCTTTCCCCCTCACTGCAGCCCCACCGTGTCCCTCCTGCTCTTGCTGACGCCTCTGAAAGGGCAGGTTCTGACCACGGCGATTGGCACAGCAGGCTCTGAACTTCCAGCAGCTCATAATCAGTTCTGAGCACATCTCTCAGCAAGGCAGAGCCTGGAGTCACCTCAAACACAGCTCCTCTTCCTTGAGACAAACTGTGAGGTGTTAAGGGAAACGTAACAGACAGGAGCTCACCCAGGCAGCACCAGGAAAATCCAATGAATAGCTAAAAGAGCTGTGTCAGGCTCCTGGGATGAACCACATCAGCTCAGAAATGAGAACTGTCAGCTTTTAAGGTCAGGATGAATGATGTGGTCATCTCATCTGACCTCCTGCATAGCACAGGCCAGGGAGCCTCATCCGGCAGTTCCTCCATCAATCCCACAAAGTGCTGATTGAAGTGCAGCACACACAGGAAAACCTGGAGCCTTGATTAAAAATATTCAAGGGACAGAGAATTGCCATTAGAGCTCCAGTACATGATGAGGGCTCGGAAGGACAGAACATCCACCTCCTTTAACGTCCCAAAACCTCCTGTAATGTCCTAAAACCTCCTGTAATGTCCTCAAACAGACTTCAGGGTTACTCAAACTGATTTTTCTGGCTTCATCCCACATGAGGCTGGATGCCAGCACTCCTTTTTCCACCCTTTTCTGCCCAACTTTTCTACCATTCCAAGCAGGCCAATGTCTCACTGTGCTGCCCTTCTGCACATGCCAGATTTAGATCCCTTGCCACCTCCTGACCCATAATAAACAGCAAACAGCAAGTGCCAGAATTGGAGCTCGGGCCAAAGGAGATCACAGGTGCAACATGCAAAGCTGTGCAAAGGCTGATTTTTACCCTTCCCCAAAGAGAACTCCGTGGGGACCCACCTCGTGTGGTTGGCAGCATGTCTGACAGCCCCTGCCAGGCTGTCACCATCTCTGGGTTCTTCTCCAGGTCTGCAAAGTTCTTCCACACTCTGATGGCACCATCGTCTTGGGGAGCACAGGGAAAGAGAACACAAAGCAGTGTCACTGCTGATGCAGCTCTCACAACTCCTTGCACACGAGGAAGAAGAGAAGCAGAACTGCAGTGACACAAAGAGTGTCACTTGAACTTAATAATTTTTGTTAGAATTGTTTTTCCTCTCTAATCTTACATCCATGAAACCCAAAGCTTTGTTCAACTGGAAGAGCTTTTCCCCTTCCCTTGAGTAACACCCGACATTACAGGTCTCTCCACTTCCTTGACTCACTCATTTTCTCCAGGATTCATCTCTGTCCTCCTCACTATTGGTGCCAAGAGTCACATAAGTACCCACTCAACACAAAACAGCCCCACAGAAGCAGCTGAGTGAAAGCCCAGCCCATCAGCAGCAAATCTTTCGAGAACATTGTGTATTTTTTCAATTTTCTCCCCATCTGTCAAACTTTTGTGCTAAGAATCAATAAACTGAAAGGAAAATGTCCTAAAGGCCTTCTCAGCTCCTCTTCCACCTCCCTTAATTACAACCCACCTGTACAGTTCAGTGGGAAGTTGGAGAAGCAGTTGAAAACACTCCAACTGACGGGTTTGGAATGGTTCCTTGGGAGAGGAGCTGATCTGACTCACAGCTTTACAGCCAAAAGAATGGGGAAGAGCTCCTCATGCAACCCCACGTGATGCAACGGGGTCTTCTGGAGAACTGCTGAGGTGAGGAATGGACTAGAGAGAACCTCAGAACTACCTGAGAAGTTCAGTGTTTAAGCTAAGCTCTGCTTGCTCTGCAGTGAAAACAGCATAAGGAACAGAATTCGAGCTCTTGTATTTTGGTTGCTGCATGATTTCAGCTCAGCACAACAGCTTTAACAAACTGAATTCCCTTTCCTCAGGTGTTCTGCAGCAGGAGGTGACCATGATCCTGCAATGACAGGTGAAGATTCGGAACGAGGTAATGAATAAAGCTGGGACTGGGAATGTCCAAACAAGTGCTTGACTTGTCAGTCCTTTGAAAGCCTTTGCAGCACCTGGTTAAGAGATTTCAGTACTGCCAGAAACAACTTTCAGGTCTGATCCTGGAAATGGCATCAGGTGAGACCAGGTGGGAAAGGGCAGGGCAGGGAAGGGTCAGGCCCAGACAGCTCCATGGAGGGGAGAGCACAAGGTCCAGAACAGCCCACCTGGGCTGGAATTCTGCAAAGGCCCTCCAGCCCAGCCCTCATACATGGGAAAACGTGTTATTTACCTGTGGCAGTCAGCAGCAAGGAGCAGTCCTGCCCATTCAGGTACTCCATCGCCGTGATCCGGGTGTACCGAGGGTTCCCGTTGTGGAAATAGTCCAGCTTCTCCCCTTTCTCCCAGTCCCAAAAACTGTGGGAGGAAAAAATAGCAAGTCAGTTCTCAGCTTCTCTGTGCAAGCTATAAAGAGATGTACACATTATCCAATTATATCTCATGGATACCAGCTCAATTTGGATTTCTCCTTTCGAGTTTGGCATCATTTTATTAATAACATATCAGAGAATCATGGAATGGTTTGGGTTGGAAGGGACCTTAAAAGCCCATCTTGTTCCACCCCCTGCCACGGGCAGGGACACCTTCCACCAGCCCAGGTTGCTCCAAGCCCCGTCCAACCTGGCCTTGGACACTCCCAGGGATGGGGCAGCCCCAGCTTCTCTGGGCAACCTGTGCCAGGGCCGCCCCACCCTCCCAGGGAGAATTTAATTCCTTCTGTGAAGGAAACGGGACAGAAGCCCAGCTGTAAGTGCTGCAACCCTGCCGGATCCCCCGCAGCCCTCACCCAGCACCTCGGGGAGGGAGGGACGGCCACGGGGAACGGGGCAGACGAAGAGAGGAGTACGTGTGGCACCCTGTGAGGACCCCCACGTGCCCTGTGCTGCTCCCACCCACAGAGCCCCCTCACCAGATGCTGTCCTTGTCAGCCACGGCGATGCAGGGCGTGAAGGGGTGGAACTTCACCACGGAGGGGACGCCCGGGTTCCTGTTGAGGAAGATCTGATCGTCCAGCCGGGAAATCCCTGCAGGGGACAGGAGGCAGCACAGCTCAGTCCCTGGGAAGGGCCTGTCCCAGCCCTGGCTTCCCAGAGCCACATGTCCCCTCCCCTTCTCCTCCTCCTGCCCCCAGTGCTCACCAACAGACCCCCAGCACTTTCCTCCTTCAAGGAGCTCCTGGGACCCCCATTACCAACAGCCCTGACTCCCCCACACCGACCGTCCCACGACTTAAGGGACAAACTGAGAACTGTGGTGACAAAGCAGGGGCTCCTTTGTTGGGAACCAAAGAGAACAAGCGCAACCAAGCGCAGGGAAACACCAGTCTGTGTTCAGAGAAAAACCAACACTGTTTCTTCAAAATATAAAAAACGAAAATGCTTTTTTCCAACTTAAAATGCAGCATTTCACCGTAGCTTGTGGATTATTTAGTTAAGCTTCCATTTCATTTCTTTTACATTCTACGTTAACTTGCAAATGAAAAATGTATTTTCCACGGAGACCTTAAAATGACGGGTAAAGACTTTCCCCATCTTGTCTTCAGAGCACTTTGCTATTCACAAACAGTGTTGGGACTCCTGACACTGCTATTTTTTGGCACACTACAAATTCATCACACAAACCCCGAAGCCCAGGAGACATCTATTCAGCTCAAGTTTGTTTTAGAATGCATCCATTTAATCTCATTTTCATTAAAAGCTTGTAAGTCTATTTTAATTCTTTTTAATATTTCACATTTTTATTATTTTTTTAATGAATAGTGGCATTTTAGTCACTCAGGTCAAGCAACCAAATATGAGCACTGTCTAGAAAGAGATTTAACTTCTCCAGGCAAGTGTGAATAATCCCCATCCTTGTATTCCACCAGATCTCACGGGCCATCTCCCGGGCTCCACGTTGATTCCTCTGTTTCTCTGGTTGATGATATTCCACAGTTTCCCAACAGGAAGCTCCACAGGGCACTGAAGGCAGTCCAGGAACCTCCCAACGAGGCTGAGCCCTGGGCACTTTTCCATTCAGCACATTAGGATTGCCAGCTCTGTGTGCCTCCATGAGCATCCCCAGGGAGGAGCAGCCTCCACAGCACAGTCCTGCCCCGGGAATGCCGCTGGAAAAATGCCAGGAGCTCCTGTAAATGGAGCTCCCCAGCCTCTACTGCTCAGGGCACAGGAGCAGTGATAATTTAGGGATGCAAATTCCTCAGAAAGCCTCATTAGGCTCCACCTTATTCGAATAAATTCCTGTATTTGAGAGAATTTCAGCCCAGAAGCTGCCTCAGAGAGTCCTAAATAAACACAGTCTCAGGTTTTTGGAGAGCTCACACAAAACTGAGGCACATTTGAAGCAGCACACACAAAGCCACACACACAAATAATCGAAATATAATGGGATATAAGGGGTAAATGATCATTTACAGAGCTCATGAGAGCAGGGAATGTTGAGAGACATCACTGAGGTCTCTCCTAAGCATGGGGGGATGTGTCCAGCAGCTCTAGGACTGCTCTGCCATGACCATGTCTAGCCCACATCAAACACTGAGCTCTGCACTTTATCCTACAGCATTCCACTCTCTCCTCGGAGGATCCCTGCCGTGGGGCTCCCACAGTGGTGGGTCAGCCAGCCCAGAGCTGCAGTCACTCATCCAAAGGGCAAGGCAGGGCACTGGCACGTCCAGGGGCCACTTCCCTGCCGTGGTGAGCAAACCCCGCAGCTGAGACAGAGAGGTGGGTGGCCAGCAGTGAAGCACCTGCAGCAGCGTCACCTCACCTGCACCCGGTGCGGTCTGAGGGTCAGCACAGGGTCACCGCTAATTGGGGTCACCGCTAATTGGGGTTTACAGTTCAGTGTCCTCAACAAGGGGAGCCACTCACCCTTCTGGATGATCTTCTGCGCCTGCTTCCTGACCCGGGCATTGCGCAGGAACCGCCACTCCCTCTCCTTGCGGATCTGGCTCTCCAAGTCGTGCTCTTCAGGGATCTTTCAGGAAATGAACATACAAAACAAACCAGCAGTGACCATCAGAACTCCAGGAATTAGTTGACTGATCCCACAGTCCCTGTGACTCCCATGCCCTCTGAACACGGCAGGTCTGATCTCAGTACAGGTTTCTCTGTTTAACACTCCTCAGCTAAAAAGCATCACGCAGCAGCCCCGAGATCAAAGGGGGAACAGAGCTGCGGTACAGTCAGCTCAGAACACACTGAAATTCTCCTTTCCCTGCTAATTGGGGACTGCCGGCCCAGAAGGTCAGGGCTGCATTCCCAAATCCCCGGGATGCTCAGGCTCCCACCACCATTTACCCGTAACAGCCCGTTTCGGTTCCCTGTATGGAAGATGATCCCGCTATGTCAGCCGGGCTTGATTACACACAAAATTCCCCTGAAATTGGAGAGCGGCCCCGGAGCCACTCTGAGCTATTTGATGATATTTACTCACACCCCACAGCTCCAGGTTTCGGCACTCCATGGCTGCCCTGCAAAACCTGTGCTCCAGGCAGAGGGCCAGGCTGGGATTCAGCAGCTCCTGCCCAGGATGGGAGAGGCCACAGTGCTGCTCCCACCACGGGCATTCGCACCCTCAGCCAGAGCACAGGATCAAAAGGAGTCAAGTCATATCATCTCAGCCCCAAACCGCAGCAGGAGCTACGTAAGGGGTGCAGCATTTTTAATGCTTAAAATATTATCCAAGACTAGTAACCCCACAGCTCTGGAGCCATCCTTGGATCAATTAAGGGGCTGAGCTACAGGACTCTGATCCAGCTTCTTTTGATGCTGGCTGTTCCAAAGGAGTAACTCTCGGGGAAGGGAGACAAAGTCCTTCCACTCTCTTCCTGTGCCCCACAAACACATACTTTTTTCCCTGGATAAGAAAGCACTTAAATCATCTGTCACTGTTATACACATTGCCTTCAAAACACACTGCATTTTGGAAAACAACTATTACTGAGCTGAATTTCTGCTTCTTTAACATAAAAAATAGGAAGTACACCCTCCACCTTTCCTCCTGAAAAAAAAAGCACTTCTCTTTCAGTACAACACCTATTAGAAAGGCAATGACAAACGACCCATAATGTAAAGCAATAAACAAATCCGAGCTAAAATACATCAAAGGATTTTGAGAGTGGAGAGATGACACCTACACCTTAATGAAAATCCAACTTCTCTGGGAATAAATTAAAGTAAGCCCTAAAAGGCCGAGGAAGAGCCCTTGGACCACCACTGCAGTGAGTCAGAGCATGCNACCTGACCCTCCCCTGGCACAGCCTGAGGCCGTTTCTCCTTGTCCTGTCCCTTGTTTGCTGGGAGCAGAGCCCGACCCCTGCTGGGATTCACAGGGGAGCCCCAAGCAGTGCTGCAGGATGGGCACTGTGACACGTCACCACTCCCAATGGCTCCAGCTTCCACCAGACAGAGACCAGTGACCACCTGTAGCCTCCCACCGTGCAGTGGCATTTGAAAGTCAGCAAACTTCTCCTTCTCTAAGACTCTGTCTCTCCCTCTTGCCATGGCAGTAAGTTCCGGGAGAGCATCAGGGAGGAACTGGCACAAGGCTCCAGCGGTAAATCCAGTTTTCCCTGGTTAACATTCCTGCAGCAGTTGCAGGGAGCTCACTTCTCTCCCAGAACTCTGAACAGCGGCCAAGCACAGCACTGCAGTTCAGGCAGGGATTTATCAGGAAGGATTTCTTATGTAATTCTCACCTTCCAGGATCCTTCCCAGCTCCTGCCTGCGTGTTCTGCCAGCCCTGGAAACAACAGATGCTGGCTCCCGCTCTCCTTGACTCAGGACTTCCTGACAGCTGGCACCGAGGCTTTCCTGCGCCGCCCGGGCCAAGACCGCCCGTGGTTCCCAGAACAGCCTCGTGCCACGAGGGATTTCAGGGAGAGGAAAGGCTTCTGCAGAGATCAGAGCTGGGGCAGGGATCTGCTTTTCCTGGCACACGGAGAATTTACAACGCAGTGTTTTCCTTCTCCGTTTATTTGATTAGATAATCAATAAATCAGAACTGGGATGATGGTTTGAAACAGAGCCCATGATTTACACTGGAAATTAATCCCTCAATCTTTCCAGTGAAAGCATTCTCAGGGCAAGGTCTGTGAAGCAAAACTAAATTCATAAATTAAATATGACTAAGATGCACTCACAGTCATTTTATGTTTATTCATTACAGGAACAGTTGTCTTGTCTTTCCCTGTTTAGGAAGGCAGGCAGCAGCTCCAAACGAACGGTTGGAATTAAGCATCAATGTCATCTTTTTCCATCAGCACTTGCTAGACTTTACTCTTTGCCTTTTTCATGAGGCTGAAGCTCCCAAAAGACAGCAGCCACCAGCCAGGGCTGCTCCTGTCACTGCAGGAACAGGGACTGCAGGAACAGGGACTCCATGGAAACTCAGGCAGCACCCGAGCTGTCAGTCCTGCCTGACTTCCAAACAAGAAACCTCAGAGAAAGTTCTCCTTGAGGATTTCTTCCTGTCCCTTGCACACACGCTACCCATTCTAATTCCAAAGTTATGCATTCCCTGTTAAGGAATACATAAAAAAAATCTACCTGTTAGGATGGGATGACACTCCAGTTTTCCTGCAGAAACCCTCTCCTTGGCCTTTTAAAGCTGCTTTGCAGAAGTAACGGGGAAATCAATTCTCTTCCTTGTTTTATTAGACAAAACAGATTTGGTTTTGCTCAAGTTTCAGCCATCACTGGTGAGGAGAGTCCACGACCAGAAACCTCAGCCCCAGGCAGGGAGAATTCTCAACCCAGAACCCTCGGGGAACTACTCCAAGATCTGTGGCTGTCCCAGCTGCTGCTCCTGCCCTCTGGGGAAAGGGGCAGGGGCAGGGCCTGGCACCTGTGGGGTGCTCGGGGTGCAGCTGCAGCACCTCCAGTCCCCTGGGAGACAGGGGGCACTCCAGGAAACCCTCGATTTCCATGGCTCCCCCTCCCTGGTTTCCATGAATTAGTACAGGAATGCTCCATGTTTTTTACTGCCTCCCCTGAAGTAATTTTGTCTATTTTATGGACATGAAGTAGCAGTAAACCCACTCCCCACACAGAGCTCCCCAAGCAGCCACTGCCCCTGCCCGTGCCTGGCTGCCTACCATGATTCATTTTATTAATAAAGACCCTACTTCCCTGGGAAGAGCTTTCCTTAAAGAGCAGACAAATGTTTTCAATAAGAACTAAGAGCTCAAACATCATCTCCCTCCTCCTGTGTTCCTGCCTGGACTTGAATCAAGACACCAAAAGTCATGTTGCTGAGAGAAACTCCTGGTTAAAGCCTGACCAGGCAGCCCAGCCCCACAGGCCAGATGTGTCCTAGTGAATTATTCTGCTCGTGGTATCAGGAGAAAGTGAATTTCACAGCAGCCAAGGAAGTGTCAGGCAATCACTTCCCCAGCTACTGCTTCCTCTTGGTGATTCCCTATGGAAATCAAGAACCTGCCATGCAACTACTGTTCTGATACCCTTAAACGTCAGCAATTACCTCACCCCAAACACTTCAATACGCCTGAAGGGTGGGGACGGACGGCTCAGTGGCAGCTCCTGGATGAGACAGCACTTAAAATGTACAATTTTCTCATTATTAACATTTAAGTATCGGTGGTTGGATACAAACATCCGTTGTGGAAGTGGCATTAATGCAGGCTTGGCATTATCCTTCCCAGACACAGCAACCCCTCCAAGAAATGGAGCTGAAAGTCCTGACACAGGTTGGGCTCCCTGACGACTCCCAGGGCACCTGGAGGTTTGCTTTAATGAGGGATATTTGCTGCTTCTTTTCTTTAGTACTTAAACCTGAAACCTGAGCTTTGGCTAAAACATTCTGGGAATTTAACAGCTAAAACATTCTGGGAATTTAACAGCTTCCCTTTCCAGTCACTGAAGATCTTTGCCCATCTCTCAAGGGCTCTGGTTTGGGTTTTTCCTAGAACAAGGCTTCAGTTTACCATTCACCTTGTGTAAAGCCAGCTTAGTTATACAAAGAGGTCACTTCCAAAAAGATCTGGGTGCAGATTTGTCATTACCATCCTTATTCTTTGCCATAACACAATTACTTCTAGGGTTTTTTTAAACTTTAAAATCCAACAATGAGGCTCCCCAAGTTTCCCCCAGGAATTCATGTGGATGTCCAGCCACTCTCACTTTCTCCTCTTTAAGTTAAAGGTGTCTACACTGGGTGCCTGGGATCAGAGCACAGCTCTGAAATCCCACTCAAGGACAGAGTGAAGCAGAGGGTCTGTCCTGCTGTCAGTGGGGTGCAGCAGCCTCCCTCCACCACTTCTCTGCCTCTTTTAGCATCCCCACAGCCAGGAAATTCAGCTGAAATGTCAGAAAGAAAACAGCATCTCTCCTTCTCCAGCCTCTCACAGGTCTTTCTGGAAAAAAGCACCTTCCTTACTCCATTTATTTGTATTTAAAAGATCTATTAACTATAATACATTTTCAGTATACAGACGAGCACAACATTTCAAATGAAACAACTCTGCAATGCAATCAGGCAAGACTGGTGGATCTGGAGCACAGAACCCTTCCTCATTTTTATATTCTTTGTTGATCGTGCTCCATGGAGAGCAGGGCTTTTCCTCTGGGCTCGACCCCTGCTCATACCCCACTGTCCCAAGCTCACTCTTCTGCTCCCTCTTATTTACAAGCACAGTGGTCCCACAGCTCCCTAGAGCAGCACGATGTAAGTAAATCCATTTCTTTCCCTCCTCAGGCTGGAGGGCAAGGAAGGGAGAAAGAACAGGGAAGGCAGGAGCCGAGCTCAGGAGCCCAGCACTGCTGGGGGCTGGGAAATCCCACACAGATCATCAGTGTTACCTTCATCACGGGCTGGGCAAAATACTTGGCACTCCAGTCACAGAACCCCGTCTGCACCGTGGCCGAGATGAAACTCTTGTGCCCGACGGCGTCGTCGGCGTCATCGGCCGTCTGTCAGGAGAGAACAGGCTGTTACTGCCCCCAGGTGCAGGCACAGTGACACCCACACCGCCCTCAGCCAGGCAGGACAAACCTCCAACACACTGCCCAGGGCACGAAGCTCCGTGCAGCCAGTTTTGGGAGCAGTCGTGACAGTCCCCCCTTGGAAATGTGCACATCCCGCCGTGGCACGGCACAGCGCCCCGTGCCACCACAGCGAGGTGCCAGAAGCTCTCCCACTGCCTCCCGAGCTCCTGGCACAGAGAGCAGTGAGGACAGCTCAGGATCAAGCCCAGCAGACACAGGTGCATGCTCGGGGTGCACGTGGATCCACATCAGTTACACGGCACAGGACACCCAGAAACGCAAATCCGCTCCACGCACTCGGGTTTCAGCCATTCTTTCGGAAATCCAGGCTGGTGCTGCCAAACCCCTGATAGGGGAAGATATTCCTGCTGAGGCTGCAACACTTCCTTTCTGAGATCACACAGGACAACCGTCCCCTGTCCCTGCTCAGCTGAGATTGGAGAGCAGTCTCTGAGGGTCATGGATCTGACTCTAGGTTATCACTCAGACAGACAAATGTTCATGGAAGAATAAGCAATCTACTCTGATTAAACACATTTCTTGGTGGCAGAAGTGAATAATGCCCTATCAAAAGCTATAAAACACAATTTATCCTGAAGAAAAAAAACATTAATCAATTTTTATTTGGCTGGTTAGAGGAAGCCAGTCTGGATTAGCAGCAGCTGGAAGCAAACAAGGGATATACAGAAATAAACCCCAACAAACAGAACACGTGACAAATCCCAGCAGGGCAAAGCAGTCAGACCTGACAGGGAGGTCTCCTTACCTGTTCTGGTCCTTTGTCAAACATTTTCCTTGTCCTGGGGAACTGGTGGGAGTGGGGGGTGTACTGGACCCCCATGTTGCCCACGTTGGCAGGTCGCACGGACGCGATGTCTCGACTCACGGGCTGCTTGGTCACGTCGTTGGTCAGGCTGGAGCTGCTCGTACTCGTGGTTGGAGGGGACCCTCTAAAGGTCAAAAAAGAGGGAAAGGATTTAGGCATCCCTGGACACGAGACTTCTGCCTGTGAATTACGTTGCTTTCACTTCGTTTCCTTCTTGTAAGATTTGTATTTTAGGCAGGGTGTGCTGGCCCTCAGAAAACCTGTGTTTTGTCAGCTCAAAGAGCAGGAAATAAAGCTCAGACTTCAATGGGAATGTGGACACCACAGGTCAGGAAAGGTAGAGCCAGTCACTGTCAGCTTTACCTTTTAATTTACCTTCAGATACCCAGTGGGGCTTGTTACTCTTTGCCCTAAAAAAACCAGAAAAAACCTCCCCACCCGTTCCCAGAATGTTTCCATCTAAACACTTCACCACAAGAAGCCACCAAGCCCTCGGCACGTTCCCCCTCCCCAGTTACCTGGGATGGGGCTGGGCAGGGAGCATTGACCAACCCAACCACGGAGAGAAGGTGCTGCAAGGCCGGGCTGGACTTACCCCACTTGGTGGATGTGCATGCCCTTGTTGGTGGGGCTGGCGGGGGCCGACTGGGTGAGCGAGGAGGTGTCCAGGATGCGCTGGGGGCGAGCGTTGACCGTGGCCTGGAGAGAACACACAGAGCCCTGAACGGCCCCCGGTCACACCCACACCTGGGGCTGCAGGGACCGAGCTCCCCACGGGGTGGGGGGGTTAAAACCTACACACAAAAGCCCCTGTGCCGCTCCCAACACACGAGATGATTTCACCACTTGTAAGTCAGAAAACACTTACCAGAGAGTGCCCTTGTGCTGCCAGCAGGGAAATGGCTCTGAACGGAACATCAGCCTTTCCCTGGGCCAGTCGCAGCCCAGGACCTGCACCAGCACCCCAAACACAAGGGCAAGGGGGCAGCCTGGGGTCTCCTCGGGTGCCAGTGGGCAAGGGGACAGTCCAGAGTCCCCTCTGCGGCCCAGGGCTCCCTGCAGCCCCCAGCCTTTCCCTCCCAACTCACAGATGAGCTCCCACTATGCCCTCAAGTTACACAAAGGTTCTGAGCCTGGAGAAGAGAAGGCCCAGGGGGGACCTTCTCACTCCCTACAGCTCCTTGACAGGAGGCTGGAGCCGGGTCAGGATCAGGCTCTGCTCCGGGAAACAAGGGACAGGATGAAAGCAAATGGCCTAAAGCTGTGCCAGGGAAGGTTTTGCTTGGATATTGGGAAAATTCCTTCCCTGAAATGGCTGTCCAGCCCTGGCACAGCTGCCCAGGGCAGTGGTAGAGGCCCCATCCCTGAAGGGATTTAAAAGCTGTGTGGAATGTGGCACCTGGGGACATGGGTTAGTGGGGGCCTTGGCACTGCTGGGGAAGGGTTGGATCCCATGGGCTCAGAGGGCTTTTCCTGGGATTCTGTAATTCAGCCTCAAGCCCTTCATTAAAAACACCTGGATGAAGCCACCTGGGAGGGAGCAAACTTTCCTTTTAAGACTTCCTGAATTCAGAAAGTCTTTAGACTGAATCCTGGGTCCTTTTTGTTTGTTTAGGTACTCCAAAAAGCCTGTTTGGGCGTTTTCCAAAGCTCAGGCCGGGAAGGAGAGCTGCACCATTCCCATCTGCATCATAAACATAAATCCCAACCCAGCCGCAGCCTGGGTGAGAACAGCAGTGTCTGATCAGCCCGGGGAACAAAGCAGCAGATTTCCTGCAGGAAGGTTGCACGCCTGGGCAGCCCACTCACCGTCTGCTCACACACAGCACCATCCACACACCCTGGAGCCATCCTGGAAATGCAGATCCATGTTCAAGGCTCCATTAAAAAACCTCAACAGACAGTCTGGTCTCGATTGAAAAGAAAAATCACAGAATCCCAGAATAGCCGGGGTTGGAAGGCACCTCTGTAGGTCATCCAGACCAACCCCCCCGCCAAGGCAGGGTCACCTCAAGCAGGTGACACACGAACACATCCACGTGGGTTTGGAACGTCTCCAGAGAGCCAGGGTTACACATGGGATATTGGAAATAAATCCTTCCTGGGGAGGGTGGGCAGGCCCTGGCACAGGCTGCCCAGAGAAGCCGTGGCTGCCCCATCCCTGGAAGTGTCCAAGGCCAGACTGGAGGAGGTTTGGAGCCAACTGGTGTAGTGAAAGGTGTCGCTGACCATGGCAGGGCATGGAATGAGAGGGGCTTTAAGATCCCTTCCAACTCAAACCATTTCATGGTTCTGTAATAAATATTTAGTTCCCTGCTACCATCCAGAGGAAGAAGCCCGTGGCTCGTTTGTCCAGGTGTTTGCCCTGGAGCCCCCCAGTCCCAGCCAGGTCTCCTAGACCACAGAGTTCTGCTCAGCTGTGTGAGTGTAAGAAAACCTCAGCTGTCCCAGCTCTAAAATGAAGCCTCTCCTTCCCTGAATTTTTAAGTCATTAGACCAAAATATTAAATCCCTAGAACACTCAAGTGCTTTACTTCACCTGAAGCAGTATTCTTGCTTAAGAAAATCAGTTTTTGTTTGTGTTCACCAATAAAATTCAACCCCAAATGGGGAAGTGTTTGCACAGACTGGGGAGGACAGACATGCCCTTGGCAGCATCCAGGTGCTTCCTTCTCCATCCAACAAAGCTCCAGTAGCACCAAGGAAAGATCTCAGGATACAGTTAGCAAAGATTTAATTATCACTAATTTGCATTAGGCACCTGACAGCTCCTGCCCGAGCTCCCAGCACAGAGCCTGGAGCTCTGCCTGCGGGTCCTGCAGCTCCACTCACGGCAGGGCTGTGGCCAGAATGGAACCAACGAAGGCCAGACCACGACCCGAGATCTGAGCCTTAAATCCAATTTTGGTGGGCAGTTAATAGGTTGTTTGGTTTTTGTTTTAATAGGAAAGCCTTGTTAGAAGCCACCCAGCCAGGGGTCCTGGCCAAAGCAAAGCCCACGGCACCATGACGTGCGCAGCCGAACCGCCGGGCGAGCCCCACCTTGAAACCCTTTCCTTATGAATCCTATGGCTAAGGCAAAGACAAACAACTTTTGTTCACCGAAGCATCCCCAAAGAAAAATCCCTGTCAACAGGAATGCTTCTTGTTTTCCAAACCCTTCAGCAGAGCCGTCGCCTTAGGAAGCAGGGACAGAGCAGCTGATGAGACACAGCGTGAGATGCATGAGACCCATCACTTGAGCTTTGGGACTCCGGTCAGTACCAACGCAGTTCGATCCAAACTTATTGGAATCAACACAGAATTTACCCACTCACTCATAACATTCCCTAGGGATATCACAACATAATGATCACAGTTCCTGCCAGCACCAGCAGTGCCAGCCAGGGCGGCTGGGGGCACAGCAGCACCAGTACTGGTATCAATATCAACTTCGATCCATCTCTCCACTGGCCAGGGAGCGAGCCCTGAGAAAATATTTAAGTGAGGAAAAGCAGAACTAGTTCCCCTTTATGTCCCTTTTAACAGTAGGAGTAATATTTCATTTTGCAAAGAGCCTTCCAAAATACAGAACTGAAATAGTTTCATGCATCTAGAGCAGAGAGAGGAAAATCTTTTCCTTCTTCCCCTCAGTTTGGCATCTCCAGCCTGGCAGTCATTCGTTGTACCCCCATATCACCAGGGAAGGGCTGAGCTTGCTGCCCCCACTACCAAAGCAATTCTCTATCCCAAACCCAGCCTTTACCATTCGCTGACATGTACACTTCAAACAAATAAAAGAGTTCAAATAAGTAACTACTGTGTCAAGAGAAAATATGATTTAAAAGCAAGAAATCTCTAGGGCATTAAGATGGCAGTGCACAATGCTGGCATCTCTTACTGCAGCTTCAGCTCAGCAGCCCAAGGCTGAAGATCTGGGAGTATTCTCCGGGAATGACCAGTAAGAGACGTCGCCCCGCATTGCAATGGCTCATGGTCTCGATGCTTCAGCGACCAGAAAGCGGGTTCAGACAGAGCTTTCTGTCCCCAGCCCGGGCCAGGGGAGGCAGGTGGTGAGAAGATGTTCTGGGGTGGCCTGGTTTGGGTGGGGGTGGAGGTGCTGCCCACTCCCCAGTGACGGCAGCCTCCAGGGACATCTTGTCACCCTCGGAGGATGAGATGGGATGAGGATGGAGGTTTAGGCGCCCAGCCTGGGCTGGAGGTGAGGAGTGGCAGGGTGTCTGCATGCTGACTCACATGTACTAGTTCACCTGGGTTGGAGAGCCGTTGTGGCTTCAGTCTGCAGGCCAGTCCCACTTGCATTATCTAAATCAGTTTGCAAACGGATAATTTAATGAAGGATATTTAAAGGTTTATCCCAGGGACTGATCTAGACAAGTAGACTTCTAAACCAGACCTACTGTTGGAGGTCTGCACCCTAAAACAATCCCAAGCCCCCCCCCATTTATTCATTTTACCTGATCAAGAGTTCATAGGAGAGTATATCATCTTGAAGCATTAAAAGCTCCTTCTGCAATAGGCAGAGCCCTCCAACAGACCCATCCAGGTCAGTCTGCCTAAGCCTTGCCTAAGCATGAACAAATCCACACACAAACACCTGGCGGGCACAGGTGAGCAGGGACAGGCACATACCTTGTAGGCAATGCTGTTGAGAACCTTCATAGCCAAGTCGGAGACGTCAGGATAGGGGTCAGCAGCCAAGTGAAGGAGCACTCTCCAAATTTGGGTATAAACACTGTTGAAACTCACACCTAAAATAATAAAAAACAACAAACCCAAAGCCCTGCAGCACATGACAATCCATCAACTCCAACCCTTTGATCTGATGTGAGAAAATTCATTAGAAAGCCAAACATCCCGATGACATCTCAACAAACATCAAGAGAGGAGCTCAAAAACACCCCACGTGGGCATTTTGTCTCCCTTTTCCCTGTCTGTGAACTCTGTAAGGGCTTGTGAAATCAAAGTGGGGGAAAGCAAAATAAATTAAAGAATCCCTAAACCAGCTGTATTCAAGCTGTTGCTTTTCCAGGCTCCTGAAGCAAATCACCTGGAAAGGCCAAACAGATAATGTCTGGCTTTCTCGAGCTAAAACAGTACCTGCTATAAACCCACAGTTACTGCCTTATATTTTTGTCGTTATTTTTATCAAATTGTTCAGGATTTTGTACATTCTACAAGTTTACTAAATGTTTACACCAAAGCTTTAGGAGCTGAGCCTTTGGGAAGCAGCAAGTCTAACTCAGTCTTTCCTATTGACATTTGTATCAATTCCTCCAATTTGTTATTTAATGAGCATATCTGCCATTTGGTATTTCAGCAGAAGGGACTGACAGATTCAAAGTACAAATCAAATTAATAAGCATTTGCAACAACTGACAAAATTCCGTGAACATTTTATTTTTCTGCTTTTAGGAGAGTGATTTGTTATTCTGTCTCCGCACCCTCCCGATGTCTAATCGTGCAATGCCCCAGTTGGGAGTTGAGCCATTTGGACAATATTAAAGTGGTTGCACTAACAAAAGAAAGGAGCTAAAATAGAGATTTCAGATGAGTCACAATCAATGGTAAATGACAGATCAAGCTGTTACTGCTTTTCCTCTCGTGTTTCTGAAGGCATCTAAATATAAAGTTGGGAGGAAAGGGCTCCTTGGTCACCAAGCAGCTTCTGACCTGGTAAAGCTGCTAAATCTGATACCCGAACCAGCAGAACAGACTGGGACAAAGGGGTTCTGAGCTCTGGCTGAAGGCAGTAACAAGTTCCAGGAGCCCACAGGCTGCCTCTCAGATGCTGGTCTGCCTGACCAGGGGAACCTTTCTGTGTCAGAAAGTCCCCAGATCATGACAAATCACTCTGCCAAAACAAGATCCCAATAACCCAACTCCTCCCTCTCGTTCCACCTGCAAAGGGTCTCTCTCTCAGCTGGAACCCAAAGGATGTTCTAAGTGACGTCTGCTTAAATTTTCACCTGAAAATCTCCCAAGTGTTTCTGATGGGGCCGCTTGGACTGTGCTGCTCTTGTGCTGGGAGTGACCCACACACACTCCTATAACATCCCAACCTTTCCAGGGCAGGTCAGGGAGAGGGCCTGATAAATCAGAGAATCCCACACTGGTTTGTGTTGGAAGGATCTTGAAGACCATCCCGTTCCACCCCCTGCCACGGGCAGGGACACCTTCCACTAGCCCAGGTTGCTCCAAGCCCTGTCCAACCTGGCCTTGGACACTCCCAGGGATGGGGCAGCCACAGCTTCTCTGAACGACCTGTTCCAGGGCCTCCCCACCCTCACAGGGAAGAATTTCTTCCCAATATTCTATCTAACCCTGCCCTCTGGCAGTGGGAAGCCATTCCTTCTTGTCCTGTCACTCTAGGCCCTTGTGCAAACTCCCCCTCCAGCTCTCTTGGAGCCCCTTTAGGCACTGACAAGGCTGTAAAACACATAACAATGTAAATTGTTATAAGGCTGCAAATTGTGAAGGATATAAATATATATTTATATAACACTGTAGAATATTTATATAATACTGTAAAATTGTAAAGGCTGTAAATATATAACAATGTTAAATCCTGGGAGCGTCTATTACCAGGGAAAAAAAATCTGGAGGGGAAGGATAAAGAAGAGGAGAGGGAGAGAGGCGAAGTGCTACAAGCCGTGGGAGGAAAACAGCCTGAGCCCCTGAAGCAGCGAGGCAGGGAAGGTCTGAGGGTGCCCAGGGCTCTGCCTCCTACACTCGGGCCTGTGCAGGACTTACATAAGGACCAGAAGGAAAACGGGATGCCCTCAGTTCTTCAAAGCCCTTGAAAGAGAATAAAAGGAAAGGGAGAGCAAGGAGGGACCCTGCAGAATTTCCAGGATCTCTGATAACCACCTCGTTCACAAAGAAAGAAACCCAACGACACCTTTTATATATCTAAGCATCAGGAAAAAAACCAAACCTAAAGCAGAACTGTGCTGGTGCAATTCCTCCTTCACCTCCCAGCCTTTGAGGGGAACACAGGGAATTTCTACAAAGGCAGCTGGGGCTCAGGGCTGGTGATGCCACCTGCCCGTGGCAGTGCTGTTCAATGCACGGAGTGCCACATCTGACACAGCTCTGTGTAAAATCCTGAGGTCCGAGTCCCTGGGATAATGGGAACAGCAGAGGTGGCAGGAGGAACAGCAGCTTCATTCCACGGAATGGACTCAGACGTAAACACTATCCATGAGATGCACACAAAGAGCTGAGCAGGAGATGGGTGTTAATCTAGGCAGACAGCTCTGTAATTAGTCACACTGACTCAAAGCCAGTTCAATGGACCTTGCAGTATGGATTTATGTCTACAAAATGATTCCTCTACACCAAGAATATCAAAAATAAATTGTCTGCCTTTCCCTGGACTTTGATTTTCCTTGCACACACACACAACTTGGTTCGACTGCCCTGTGAGCCCCCTGGGGCTGGGCCGGGGTCCTGCAGCTCCAAGGGGGTCACTCGGGATGCAAACCTGACTGGTAATGGCTTTATTTATTCCCTTTGATCTGCCAGACTGGGACAGGGTTTCTTTCCAACCCTCTGTAAAAATCACCGCAGTGATTTTAAGCCCTGACCTCCACGGAAGGGGCAGTTCCATCCCCCACCGGCACCAAGACCAGACCAGTGGCGGCACCAGGGCTGCTGCCCCCCTGGCCCAGACTCAGCTCCCCTGGCAGGGAATGAACCCTTCGGACGGGCACGAAGTGACAAGGAAGGAAACCTTCACACAGGCACACAGGGACAGGGGATGAAACCTTCGGATGCAGGGAAACACACAGCCAAAATATCTCAGGCTGAAGAGCACCTGAGGACTTAGGTACCTTCTTCCCATCAATGCCAACCCCAGCTGCTCTGTACGTGTGCACCCCACGCCTCCCCTCTTCCCATGAGGGGCACAGAGGACACCCCAAATTCCCAGTGCTCTCTGAATTCCACTCTGACAGACGTGGCTGCTGCCTGTTCCCTGCAGCCACAGCACACCAGCCCTCCCTGCACACCTGAGCCTCCCCCGCAGGGCTCTGCAGGGGCTCCTGCACGCTCCAGCCCCACGGTGATTCCAAGAGCAAAGCTGAGCTTTTAATGCTTCAGCACAAACCAGAAGCAGCTCATCAGAGAGAAGCTGCCTCAGAGCAGGAACCCCCTGACCAGGGCTGACGGCACCAACATGAAAGCAGCGCACCGTGACCGGCCTCCACAGCAAGCTTCCACTGCCAAAACCCACCCCAGTTCCTGTATTTTGCTCCTTATTACTTCTCATTATCTCTGTGCATTAAACATATTGCCTGGAGAGAGAGCAGGAGGCTCTACCTGTCCTAACACTCACTTTTATTTCCTGCACCTCCCTGTCCACCTCCACCTCTGCTCTCTTCAGCCTCACTGCAGCAACCTCCTGCTGTCACTATTACTTTGAGGCAGAACCTGTGACATGGCAAACAGCTCTCCACCCCCAGCCTCTCCCACTGGAAAAGACAACTATTTCCCAGCATTTCATTGCTCCAAGATTTATCTTCCTCCCTCTCCGACCACTCCTTAAGATAATCTTTCCAGCGGTGCTCTCTGTAGGACAAAGACTTTCATCATGCAGTCTGGATATGAATAATCAGCCTCTAGATATGCAACCCCTCCACCTTAATTCCTTCCCTTTTCCTATCTTAAAATTAAACATTTCCAGGACACCAAGATTAATGACTGGCCGTATGGAAAAGCAGCAAGGCTCAGCTCCCCTTCCAAACTGATGTCTTTGTTGACTAACCACAAACTGTCTCTTGCCAGCCTGAAAATTGGGCCAGAAATAAATGTCTCTCCTGGTACAGCCCTGTCTGGCCAAGGAGCAGCTGCCAGAAAACAAACACCTCGGCTGAGAGTACGAGTTGCATTTGGGGGGGCACTAAATGGGTACATTTGGTCTACGGTTAGCTAAGGAACTGCTTGTAAAATGGGACAAGGAGGAATGGAGAGCTTTTTCTCCAGTTTATAAGAAGTACATTGTGTGATGCCTCTGTCACTGAAGAGGTTGATTCAGAACAACCTCTCTGGCTCCATGTTTCTAACACTGCAAGAGAGGAAAAAAGCCCTGAACATCAGTAGGTTGTGGCTGCCCCATTCCTGGAAGTGTTCAAGGCCAGCTTGGACAGGGCTTGGAGCAGCCTGGTCTAGTGGAAGGTGTCCCTGTCCGTGGCACAGGAGCGGAACTGGATGGTCTTGAAAGTCCCCCCAACCCAAATCACTCTACCATTCTGTGATCAGTGGATCAGTCCAGGGAATGAAGAGTACAGGATACAATTAAACTGTGCCTGAAAATTTCTACTTTTATAAACAAGATTTCTGCCTTGCTTTGAGTCTTCTCACCTCCCAAAACATCCTTTTTACTGTTCTGGCTGTCTCAGATATTCAGCAGAGGCATTACTGCAGAGCCAAAGCCCCATTTCCTCTTCCAAAAGACACAGAGCAGAGCAAAACACTCCTTCAGTCACAACAAGCCTCTCACCCAGGTGGGCTCCCTGGGTTGCCCCTCACTGGCTGTACAGCAGCCCTTCAGTGCCCATTAGGACATCAAGAATGGGGTTAATCCGGGCCTGGGTGTGCAGCAGAGCTGAGGCTGGACCTTATGGCATCGCTGCCTGGGGAGCAGGAGAGGGCTGGAGGATGGTGATTCTTCAGCAGGGATGAGAAAAGCCTGGCTTGCAGCAGGCAAATAGGAAGGTAATGGGATTCTGTGCGAGTCATGAATTTCAAACGCTCCTCTAAGCTCTGCCATTTCCAGCTGGGTCTGAGCTCTCTGATAGAATAGGAATGAGGGAGGCCTTGGAGAGCTGCTCTCTTTGCTTTCCTGGGTCTCCTTCATCACCTCCAGCTCCTCTCCAGATTCTTTTCCAGCTGTGCTGTACAGCCCTTGTGAGACAAGCACAAGCCATCAAGCAGACACCGGTGTGCACCAGTTGGAATGGGAAAATTCAAGTCCTAGCTCAAGATGGAGAGACATTTCCCAGCATCTCTGTCATGCTTTACAAGATCCAATTTCATTACAACAATCAAAAGCAAATTAACTGATCAAGTTCCTCATGAACACATGATTTTAAACTGCCACAGTGGCTCAGGAATTACAATTCCAGAACCTTTCAGCTCAGGAGAGCCAAATCATCAATAATTCTCCCAGAAAATACAGAGCAGAGGAAAGTGTTTCTTCAGTCACACAGGTCTATCACCGAGGTGATTCCTCTGAGTTACACCACTCTCTTTTCACTGATTTGTGAAAATATGGGCCAATTTACTGATTACAAAGGAAACATAGAGACCTCCCCCAGCACTTCCCTGTGCATGCTGTTTTCCCTGGAAAGAGGCTGTTCCAAAAGCCAGGTCCTTCTGCATGGTGCCTGTGTTGTCGTGCCAAAATGACTTAGACTGTTTGAAAACCTACCAGTAGTTTAAAGCAAAGCTTTTGTGGCAGTCAGACACCACTGGGAAAGTTATCTGAAAAACAACTGGGTTGGAGGAGCTTCATGTAACCATTCCAGTTTGTTCCATAAAAGAAATGCAAATAATCCACTACCCCAAATCAGCCAGGCACTGCACAAACACAGGGACAACTTCCCCTCCTTCTGGGCTACAGCATTTGGCTCTGCAGAGTTCTGCACATCACCCAGAGCCAGAAATTCTTGCAGAGACAGGGGCTGCTGAGTGGTGGTCATGACATCGGGCTGCTTATCCAGGAGGAACAATGGAGAGGGGAGGGGAGGCAGCAGGATCAGCCATGGAACCTTCAGAGTTCTATGGAACACTCAGTCTTTTTGCTTTTAAGACACAACATGGGATTTTTTTAAGTCCTGTTTTAACTATGTACATATAAACCTGCAGAGGAAATAAGCTGGGTCAGGTTCCCCTGGAGAAGCAGCGCAGCACAGGGGCTGTACAGAAACACAGCCCACATGAAAAATCCCCAGGGAAGCAGGCAGTGCCGAGGCCCAGCTGCTGCATCCATGGGATGGGGAGTCCTTGCTTCATTGTCTAACCAGAGGAACTGCAGTGGGTGTGGAATTCCTGTATACCCCACATTTCTGTGCTTAAATCCCTAATAGGACCATTATCCATTGTAGTGAAGCTTGGAGCTAGAGTCAACAGCTCCCATTCCCAGTCCCTCTACCAGAGCAGGAGTGACCCAGCCAAACACAAAAATAGCATTTTTAGTGTCATGAGAAATTTTCTTGGAGTAAGATCAAGCAGGAGGCAAGATCTCAACCTTCCACACAGCCAAGAGGGGACCCCAAGGGAAGGGCAGGAGAGGCTTTGCTCACCTATGAGGGAATTCAGAGAGGAGTAGGAGCTGACTCGTCTCATCTTGTCGATGGTCTCGAAGGACAGGATGTACTCCTCATTCTCGGGGCTGCCCAAGGTGCTGCTGGCACTGCTGCTCGTGCTCAGATTCCCAGGGGAAAATGCAACAGAGCTTCCAGCTGCCAAGAGAAAAGAACAGATGCCGAAACAAGGACTTGAGAGAGAACAATTTTTACCCAGACGTAACAGCTCCTTCTTAAATCCTGCCACACTCAGGGAAGGTGTGGGCAAACCCACAACGCCCCTTTTAAATACTGAGTGATTAAGCAAAATAAGCAAAAGACTGAGTTAAAAATCCACTTATGCTTGGAAGCCAGAAGGCACCTTTTTGGTCCCCAAACACTCAGAAAAATCAATACTGATGACCAGAAAATTGCAACTAATTATGAAGGAGCTTCTCATCCAAGCCCTTGGAGCTGGATAATTTGGGCTGAAGTACCAGTTTCAGCCTGTGCTGCCCCTGCACGTGGTACCTCCTGGATTGCACAAGGGGCAGGTGGGAAGAAGAGGCAAATGAAAAATGAAAGCGCTCTGAAATCTCTCTTACACTCTTCATTCAGGCTGAGGTTCTGCAAGGACTTGTTGAGGTTCCTGGCTGTGGTGACGGCTCGGATGTTCCCATAGGAGCTGACGGAGCGCAGCCGTGGCGTGCACGGCCCGTCCCGCACTGGTGTCAGGCTCCCACCCTCTGTGGAGGCAACATCAGCAATTGTAGATGTAAGCAAAAACAACCAGAGAGTTTGGGTTAGTTCTCAGTAAATGTGTAACTAAATACCCCCAACGTGAACAGAATTCAGGCGTTTTCTCTCAGGCTAAAAGGGAAGGAGGTACAACAAAGGATGCTCAGAGCAGGTAACCAGCGAGGGCTGTGTACCTGTGCTGTCCAAGCTGGGATTTTGTTGCATCCAACAAAGCCAGGGGAGTCCAGCCTTGCCAGTGCCCGTGGACTGCCCCGGGTACCCAGTGACTCCTCTCTGCAGGTGGGTGCTGGGCCACTGCCCGGCCCCTATGCCAGGCAGAGGAGTGTTGGCCAGCTCCTCTCTGCTGCTGCTCATTAAATACCTCTTAGATTTTCTCATTATAAAGAATTATGAAAACTCTCATTTGCTGACTATATTCCAGGCCTGGTTTCAACTCCCCCATGACCTGGACGGATTTCTCCAATGCAACATCTCACAGGGCTGAACAGACACCAGAGCTGCCACCTCGTCACTCACCATGTCACAAGGGTGCTGTTCAATAAACCCCCACCAGGAAGGATTTCAGTGTGTTGGGAAAAGTCCTTAAATCAGTTCCCAAGTGCCATCAGGCCCTGCATCTCCTGCCCACCCAGAACCCCCACCTGTGGCAGCTGGAGAAGGGAGAGGGTAATTCTTCTCCTCTTCTATGAACTGCAAGGCCACGGTGCAGAAATTGCTCTCATACTGAACCACCAGGTGACTCAGGGCCACCACCAGCTCCTGGGGAAAGAGCACAAGAACCATCTCATGGTTACACAGGTCAGAAACACGGGACTGAAGGGAAACACAGACCAGGATGGCCATTATTGCTGGTATTATTAAGTGGCCATCCATAATTTTCCCGTAATTCACAGGGATGAGCTGCAGAGTTCAGACCTAGTTCTTCACAAGCCTTTTCTACCTCAACAGGCTCCCACCACTCCACTACCACTACTTCTGAGTAACCTGCTCCAGTGGAAGGTGTCCCTGCCCATGGCAGATATTGGAACAAGATGAGCTTTAAGGTCCCTTCCCACCCAAACTATTCCATGATTCTGTGACCGATTCTGCCCAACGCTGTCCAACTGAAGCAGTATCACAGAAAGCACTGAACAGCAAACAGGAGCCAGAGCTGGCTTTGGCTGCTGACTCTGTTCAGGGACTGATCTCCCAAGCAGAGATTTATGACTCTCACAGAGCATGCAGTGTGACACACAGCTCTCTCTCAAATTAAACTGATTAAATGCTGAAACAAGACAACAGAAATGAATCCTAGCAATGCTGGTGACAAGTGCCAGGGTGTGGATGTTCCAGTTAAGTAAACACAAGCACCAGGACTCCTCGGAACAGCCCTCAAGAACAACCAGAATGTCAAAAACTATTTAATGTACTATTGATGTATGATGGTGCATCAGAACTGTAATTCTCCAAATCTGAAGAATTACTCTGAAGCCTTCTGTGGTCCATCCTTGGGGTTCTGAAGGCAGCAAGATCTCACTGAACAGAGCTCTCACGCTCTCTCCACAGCATTCTGACTCCCCCTCCTCTTCCTCCCCTAGGACTGCCACCACTCCATGTTTTTAGCAACACAAAACTATCTAATTTAAAACCTGAGATCCTGTAATGTAAAATATCATAATCAGACCCCTGATCAGCAGAAGTGCATCAGAACAGTGGCCCAGCAAGATTTCTCAGTGTTTTGTGCACCTAAGAAGACTCCAGTGTAATTGCTCTCCTTCCTTACCCCTGTCTGCACATTCTCTTTAAATTAAAAAAAACCCAGGACAGAAAAATGATGATGAGATGATCACTCCTCCTCCAGACATTTAGTGGAATACCTGATACTGTTAACCCACAGAAACATTTTGATTTGAACAACAACCTTGTCCACACCTGGACATGGGCACACTGCACATCACTCCTGTCAGGGGCTCCTGATAGTGCAGGGTAAAGGAAATGCTGCAGTGTTTGTGCTTAAAAGGGTACACAGATACAGCAGCACCCCAAAATGCTGCTGGATAGACTCCTCCACATGCAGCCTTTGGCCTCAGCACTGGGCTGATGCTGCTCATCACTCGTGCTGACACCTCTCAGCAGGAGCTGAAGGTAAAGGCTCCACGAATTGTGGCTGCCCCATCCCTGGAAGTGTCCAAGGCCAGGCTGGGCAGGGCTGGGAGCAGCCTGGGCTAGTGGAAGGTGTCCCAGCCCACGGCAGGGGCTGGGATGAGATGATATTTAAGGTCCCTCCCAACCAAACCACTCTGATTTGATGATGACTATGATGAAACAGATCCTCCCCAAGAGTGAAACTCCTTGGAAGGTCTATGAAACGAGGGCTGCAGTGCCGAGGCCCAGGGCAGAGCTGCTCGGCACGGGCCCGGCCCAGCCGTACCTTGCGGACCATGGGGCTGCCGTCGTTGATGAGCTGGGCCAGCATCATGGCCACGTTGTGGTCGATGGTGGTGGAGTGATCCGTCCGCTCGGCCGAGTTCCCCACGAAGGTCCCCAGGGCAAAGACGGCGGCACAGCGAACCTGGGACACGCGAACAGGCACCATTCATCTCCCCGCTCACCACTGGGATTGATTTTAGCCCCACCAGTGGCGCCTCTGGAAACCTGAACTGCTGTGCCAGGTGAACCGTGAGGGTTACGGGAAGCCCATGGGAACAACCCAAGCAGTCTCAGCAAAGCACTGGGTTTTAGGTATTCACACGCACAGGATATATTTAATTTCCCAGAATACTTGGTGACCTTCCCATGGGTGACTCTTCCAGTTGTGTTGCCTTGAATATCAATTAACAGGAACAAGGTACACACAGAGCTCCTGTCAGGATGTGAAGCATTAGTAGGAGCACTGACTACAGTCTTCAGATAAAGGCTTATAGGAATGTAGAAGACGATGGAAAAAAGGAGAAAAATCAGGGAACACTTTGGAGAGTCCAGCCCAGCTCTGCAGAAACACTGCTCACAACGTGGGGAGAATGGGGCCAAAGCAGGAGGTGGGAGATGCAGGACAGAGACTGAGGGGAATCTCATCTCTAATCTCAGCACGTTATCAGTGTTCAGCTCAGCTCCCTTCTCCCCTGTGTGCTGCCACCTCACTGGGGCCTGAGGGGCTGCCAGTCACTGCCAGGCTCAGCACAGCCCCTTGGCTCAGGGAGGGGGTCTCAAAGGTGAAACATGTCCAGCTAAAGACTGATTTTCACACACGGCAGGGGGAGAAGAGTTTTCATACTTGGACAAAAAGCCTAAAGGATTTTTTTGCAACACACAGTGAGTTTTGGGACCACATTTTTAACAGCTTCTGATAAGCAAGGAAGCAAAAAACGTGGCGTTTCCCAACTCTGGTGCCCAGATCCCAGGGCCTCGAAGCTGTGTGAACTCCCCCTGCGTTTCTTTGGATGTTCCTCTTGCAGGAGGATTTGCATCACCTTGAAGAAACAGCAACAAGATCCTTCTCTGAACCAGACACAGACAAAGCTCTTGAAGGCCCTGGTTCATAGGAATTTCTGCCCTCTGCCAGAATTCTGCCAATTCAGCTGGCGTTTACTGGAAAAGCTGGAGTTTTACCTCTGGGATTGGATCCGAGAGGAGACTGTAGAGCTTCTCGTGAGCGCTGTCTCTCACTCCACACCACCTGGCTGAGTCAAAGTTCTGCCAAATCCGCCCCAGACAAATGGCCACCCACTGCCTGAGGAGCGGGTGGGGATCGTTCAGCTGCTCCAGGCAGATCGCAATCAGGTTTCCTTGAAGGCAAGCTTCCTACAACACAAGCCAACGCCATTTACTTGGGATGACAGCTTCCCACCCCATCCCTACAAAACGAGACTATTTCTGAAAGAGACAGAAAATCGAGAGAAAATGATCCTTCAGTGGTTCTAGACTGATTCGGTTACAAAATCCCATTTGGCAGCAGCATGAAGGGAAGGGCAGGTACAGGCTGCTAGAGCTGGTGAAATAGCTGAGCTTTAGAAACATTTCCTGTAAGGCAAAAAGCCTGTTTTTCCCTCACTGGAAGTATTTCTAGCACCTGTCAGAGCCCCAGGGTTCATGGCTCATTCCACAGACCATTCCCAGTCATCAGGTTCCCACTTGACAGGACCAGGCACTATTTGCTTCCCAACCTCCCTGTGGCTGCCTGGAGGGGTGGCTGTGGAGTGACTCGTGTCCTTACCTTCCACTGCCAGGTGCTTTGTCACAGCTCCAGGCCAATTTTCATTTTAATCTATGCAGAAATAACATAAACCAACCTCCCAGTTCACTTTGCCCATTCAGGGTTGGGCTGCAATGCATGTCAGGAGACTTTTATCCAAGTACAGGCACAAGGCAGAGAGAGGCAGGAGAGACTGAAGGGAAAAGGCTCTTGGGACTCACCTGCCCAGTGTTGTAGTTGTTCACAATCACAGCCAGGATAAACGCTGTCATTGTCCTGTGTTCGGCCTGAAAACAACACACAGCTGAGGGTCACCTGGAGAACAGGGCAGGGAACAGCTACTCCACATCCTGAAACGTGGCATTATTCTAAGTGCAGTTTGTGTCACATTGAAAGAAAGAGGGAGGAGAAAGAAGGCTGGAATTTTCTTGGCATCAGCTTGTCACAGCTGAGACACTTCCCCAGCCCAGCCACACAACCCTCCCAGGCCAGCCTGGCACCCTGCTCTGGAGAGAGCTCACAAACACCCACTACAGGAACCCAAACAACTGCGCAGAGGGAACTGCCAAAGCTATGGGGCAATTCCCTGTCTCTGCAGCCACCCTGGAGCCCCGAGCTCCCACCCTCACAGAGCAATCTGCTTGGAGAACTTGAAAGATGTTTATAAACCCTTGTCTGGTTTGGCTGCCTCTGTCACACTGGTGGGAGCATTGCACTCCCCAGCTCTGCAGTGACTCTCCCCAGGTACAGCACTGCAGTGGGGGGCAGCCCCACATCAGCACCAGGAGCACCAGAACAGCAGCAAATCAGCTAAAAGAAGGTAAGCAAAATGTTACAAGAGTCTGAATAAACATGACTTGTCCTTACTGGCATATAAGGATCTGCCAGAACTGAAAGGAAATACTTGTGTCCATTGTCCTTCACCAGGTCAGCCTGGCACGACTGAAAAAGAGACCAAAAAAACCACAATGAGAACCACAACATACATGTATTTGCTCCTCCAGTGATGTACAAATGTGTCATATCTTAACCATTTTTCTCAAAACTTGTTTACCTTTGAGAAGCAAAATAAAGCTCAAATGCTTTCTGGGGGCTGCAACCAAAGACCCCGTGGGAACGGGCCAACAGGGAGGAGCAGGGAACCCTCTGCCCCTCCCAATATGACACAAACAGCAGCTGGAAACATGACCTTGTGTGGGACATCTCTGTCCCACATTAAACCTCCATAGTACTTATCCTACTACACACAAGCCAAACTGCAGAGTAGCTCCAGTGCCTTTCCAAGCCCCCCAGGAGCACAGGGCAGATTGCCTGGGCTGGGATCAGCACATGGGTTTGCTGACACACCAGCTCAGGCTTCAGGCTGACATATTGGGGTCACACCGAAAGGATACACACCACGAAAGTGGAAATGTAGGGGAGGAAACACTGACTTGGCAATCAGCCTCCCCTGTGACACGGCTGTCGTGTGCTCCGTGCCCCAGACAGAAGCACGCAGTTTTTATCAGGAGGAGAAGGTGAAGGAGTGAAGCAGTTGCTGAAGGGGGAGAGGATGGCAAGGCAGAGATGCAAGAGAATATTTTATTGCTGAGGGGAGCGAAGCTGCTGGTTTTGGCAGAGCAAAGAGCAGAGTCTGGACTGCTGCCAGGCTGCAGCTACGAGAGGCTTTCCCGACTCCCGTGTCACTCGGCACACACCAGGCTTCCTCTTCCCCCTTTTCTTCCTCAGTGTCATTACTTTCTGTTCCTTACACAAACCAAACTCTTGGCTTTCATGCAGGCACACAGACACCAGCAGAGCTCGGGAGACTGCCCAGCTTCACACTCATTGTCTGTGCTGCCTCTCCAACCCAAATTCTTCAGGCTCAAGGGAGGGAAATGATGGATCTAAAAACCACAACACTCACTCGACCCCTCCCTGCTCAGATCCTGTGAACAATATGGGAATCCAGCACCACTGACACCTCCTCCTCCTCCTCCTCATGGAGTAAGCAGCTCCACTGTGAATAATAACACAACACGACCAAAAGAGGCTGCAGGCTTGGTGTGGAAGTTCAGAACTCACAGAAAATACTCTATTTGCAAGAAACAGGAGCTGCTGCCTGTGCCCTCCCTTAGCAGCACCCATGGGGAAGCTGCCCCTCCTCCCTTTCCACTCCCCCCACGTGTTGGTGGAGCAGTGAGCAGAAAAACAGCCCAAACACACTGTTTATTTTTCTTTTTTGCTGTAAAGCAAAGCCTGCAAATGAGCAGTGGATTTCAGATCATGGAGGGAGTGTGAGTGGGCAGGAGGGACGAGAGCCCTCTCAGAGGGGAGGACAGCAGGACACCAGGTGGGAGTCACACCTGAGCCTCCTGACACAAACCTGGGGCTGAGGCACCAGCCTCGGGGGCATCGGAAATGAGCTTTCCAAGAAAAGCCCTAAGATGAGCAGTTTTCATTTTCTTTGCTTTCCAAAATCCTCTTAGGATGTTAATGAAAATATAGTTATAAAACTAAACCCGACAATGCTGGATCAAGAGCGGGGAAAACTTCAACAAATTCAGTGCTGTACTCCCTGCTGAAATGGAGGAAATATGCAAAAATAACCCCCAAATAGGAAAAATCCAACATCCAAAAGCAGTTCAGACATTCTATATGGGCTTATAATTGTGCCTGAATTAATGTGTGCACCTCGCCTAAAAATTTTATTGTGTTCAACTAATTGCATCCACAAACCATAGAGTTGTATATACAATTATATAAATTTATCTGCAATCACTTACCTGCTTAATTATTTATTCTCAACCCCACCAACCAGAGCTCTGGCTGAGACCATCTTTACAAAAAAGGCACATTGCTGAAACCCCAAAGAACGAGGCAGGTGCAAGGGTACTCACACTGTCCACTGCCAAGATTTTGGCCCAGATGAAGACAAGGAGTGGCCTCAGCTCACGGGCTGAACTCTGGAGTAGCTTCAGCACATATGGGAAAATGCCAACGGAGAGGGCCTGGGAGGCAGAGAGAAGAGCAAACCCCTGTGAGCAAACCCCCTGAGCAAACCCACCGTGGGGGGCTCAGCCCCAAGGGCCAGAGCCCACGTGCTGCCAGGATGCAGCATCTTTAATGGTACAGCAGAGAAATCTGGCAGAAAGCAATTTCCCACATTTCTAGTAAAGAGGGGATCCCTGTGCATTTGTCTGTTGCTCATTTTAATCTTGAATGTCATCAGATATTTTCGGACTCATTTGGCCCAAGCAGACTCTGAGCTACTCCAGCACCAGCTTTCAGTCCTTCCAGCCTGGGCTTATTTTACGCTTCACAACCTGCTCACCCTCCTCAGCTGGGGCCGTTTGCTCTCTCCAAACACGCTCCAAACGCTCAGGAATTCCAGCCCTCCCCCTGGAAATTAACAGGTCTCTTCTTACACAGACTTTTAGCAAGACTTTTCCATGGGGTCAGAGACCACTCACAGGAGGGCAGGGACCACATGAAATCATTAAGAATCCCGCTGTGAGTGCTGACACCCTTCCCAGAGCTCAGTGGGGGAGAGAGGTAAAGAAAACCACTAAAGTGTCCCAGCACTGAGCTGCTCCACAACCAGCTGGTGCTTCATCTCCATCACTTTTATCAACAAACAACCCCATTTACAGGAGTGTTTTAAACTGCTCCTATGTGAAATTCTTATTTATGCTCCACACTGTGGTGCCACTTCCCAAACTCCAGATCGGAGCTGTTGCCTGCTCAGAAGAGCTTGTAAAATCCAGAGACCAAACAGACAGACAAAGAGAAGAAAGTGATGCAGACAGTGGGCTAAGAGAACAGAAAAAAAATGCCTATGCTTTTTTTGGCTATTCATTTTACATGACAAACTTTACTTGTCCCAGTTATTTCCTCCTGGTTTGCCCCTTACACTGTTTTACACTAAACCATTCCCAAGGAACTCCTCTTCACTGTAATAGAAATGAACATGGAAATTAATTTGATTAATACAAACCACTGTTCTTGTAGGGATACTTGCTGCATTTCCCACACATGAACACACAAAACTGCTCATTTGTCAAATCTGTGGATTATCCTCCGCATCTTCCTTCCCTAAATCACCATCTGTATTTATCACCCATGCTGAGATAAACTAGAATTTACAAGCCCACGTGCAGCATCCACGCACCAAACTGACAGCCCAGGGACCCAGGTCCAGGAATCTTCCCAGCAGATCCAGAGCTCGCAGCCGATGTACCTGGCTCAGCAGCACCTGCAGAGGAAAGGGATGCAGGATGTTGTACAGAGAACAGAAACCCCTGTGCCTGCAGAGCACATGGAAGAGACCTTGGGATCGTTGCAGCACTTGGAACAGCACGGTCTGAATGCAAAGCGGGAGGACGAACCCTGGCTGTGAGAGCTCAGCCAGCAAGGGGTTACACGCCCAATAACTTTCCTTCAGGAAGCTGCTCCTGGCACGGGAAGGAAGCAATCCCATTTAAGGTCAACCTGCCGTTCCCAGCAAAGCAGGAACGTGATGGTACCTGCAGCAGGATCCGAAGGGGAGCAGCAGCCCAGCCTCCCACTGCTCCAAACAGCTCAGGAGCACAAGAAGAGGCTTTGCTTTCCTTGGCAAATCAATATTGGAGACTTAAGAGGGAGCAAAAGGTCACGTTAGTCGTTAATAAAAATCTCATTAAAACAGAGTCTGACAACGCTAATGAGGTGGTGGTTTACTGGCTTATACCTACCCTGGTGTGAAATATTAACAGATAGACTTGCAGTTCTTAATCTCCTTAACAGATGTAAGATATTGGAATGCAACATTTAATCCTCAGTTTAAATTGAGGAACATCCCTCAGCATGGATCTCAGGGAAAGTGGCTCCTTGATTTACCTTCCCAGTTCCATCCCCTTCTCAGTGTTTTTCCACACTGCATATTGAAATTAAATTATTTTTCATGTTTAATATTGAAGAATAACTAAATTACTTGGCTCATGTCTCACACTATGGATGACAGGTACTGGATACTGAAAAGTTGCCCAGGAAAAGTCCAGAAGAAACAGGAGGATGTGATAACTACTCTAATGGTTTCACTCCGAGCATCAGAGCTCAGATCTCAGGACAGGTCACAATGGAAAGGATTTTGGTCATCCTGCCCTAGTTGGCACCAGTCTATTCCATAAACCAGCCCAGGAATAACAGGGGCAGCTGTTTGGGATTAAAGCAGTAACAGAAAGCAGGGCAGGTGGAGGCTGGGGTGGGCTGGGACAGCAGTGGGACCTGGCAGGGACAGGGTGCTCAGATCCCACACTGGGATCCTCTGACCTGAAGAAAAACCAAGGAAATCCACAAAGTCTGACACAGCCGGGGGAAAAAAATAATCCAATTCAAAAGGCTTTGCAGGTGAAGATCCAAATCCCAGCTCCACACTGCTTGCATCCCACATTCCACCAAAGCAAACTGTCTGATTTGAAAAGCTCCCTTTTGTTATTGTCCAACGCCTCGGTCTCACAGGGTTTTCCATTCCCACTTCCCCAGCTGATCTGCACAATAACCTGCAGCCCGAAATGGCACAAATTCCAGAGCCTCGTGTAGGATGTGGGAATCAGTGCTCGGTTTCTGACCTTCCAGTGAACTACGGGCAGTGCCTCCCATGCCCCTGCACACACAGCCCCGCTCACACCCGCCCTGACATCTGCCCACCGTCATCCCCAAAGGAAACGGGGAAGCTGATTACAACCACACATAACTGAGAGATTAACCAGGACACAGGGGGATAATTCAGAAGTAACAGTCCATATTCTAGCAGGAATCTCCTAACAATGGCAGAATAGGAGAAGGGAACTGCAGATTGATTTCCACAAGCCCTCTGTGGAGGACGAGCTCTCGCCCACGTGCATGGGAGGTCACACAGAGGAGGAATCTCCAGTGGGATCGGGCACCTGGGACCCAGGCCCGGCCAGGCTGTGTGTGCTGACTGCTCTCCGAGAGCTTCTCTCCTCTCTGCACCAGCAAACCTCCCGTGCCCCACCTGCCCCATGCACAGCAAGAATTCCAAATGGAAAGCAGCTTCCTGAAGTCAATTAAAGGGCCACTTCCCTGCCCTTGGCAAATCCAGACTCTGTGTGGCTGGTACCGTGGCTCGGGCACTCAAACACTCCCCTCCCTGGGGCACACAGAATCACAGAATGGTTTGGGTTGGAAGGGACCTTAATGTCTATCTCGTTCCAGCCCCTGCCCTGAGAGACAAGAGAGACAACCTCCACCAGCCCAGGTCGCTCCAAGTCCCATCCAATCTGGCCTTGGACACTTCCAGGGATGGGGCAGCCACAGCCTCTCTGCCCAACCTGTGCCAGGGCCCGCCCAGCCTCAATCTGGAAGGGGAGCACAGAATCAGCCTTCGTCAGCTGACAGCAGTGGGCTCTGAGCACTCCCACGGGGTCAAAGCAAAGAGTCTGAAAATCATTCCTTTCCTGCCCTGCCTCAGTGGGTCTCTGACTCTAGGTATCTCAGACTTGTTAACAACCAATCTTATTTCACTGTACAATTAATATGCTATAATTGTAACAATAATTACACTGTCCCAGCTTGGTTTTGCTCCAGGCAGGAAAGCAGGCTCCTCTGCCAGGTGACCTCTCAATTCCACTGCAGAGTTATGCAGCCTGCAGAGCCCGCTGGTGCCAAACAATCCATTGGAAAGCAGTGAAGTTGGAGCTGGAGCAGAAGCCTGCCTGCTTCCATCACAGTGACAGAGACAAATCACACATCTCCACATCCACCTCATCTCTCAAGGCTTGGGATGCTCAGGAAATTGAAATTTGGTCTTGCAGAGATGGATGGTGCTGCCCATCACAGAATCAGCTGACAGCTGACAGGGAAGGGGAGTCTCCCCACAGATCCTTTTACAAGGGACCAGGACCACAGTCCTTTAATCAGAAAGACTTTAAACTCTGCTGTTGGTAGAGCAGAGCCCATTGGCACCCAGGCCAGGGTCTGAATTTCTGTCAGTGCAAACTGCAGAGGAGGAGAGGCCAGAGCAGGTGACAGATGGCAACTGCAACGGGGGCCTTGCCATAAAACACCGGCTGAAACGCCGTGTTCCGTTTCTCCTGGATTTACTTCTCCTTTGAACGTGTGAACTCTGTTTTGTCTGAGCAAAACCTACCAGAACTCTACATTCCTCCAGGTATGGTCTTCAGAGACTTGTTTCTATGTTCTTGCAGCAAAATTTCAGCCCCACATTAAAGGGAACACTTCCCAGACTGTACCAGATGGATAAAGGAGCTGCTTCCACACTCTTTGGACAGCAGCAACTTCCACTCTCTGAAAACATGGGGAAGATAAAAGTCTCTGCCTGACAGAGCTGGGATACAGACAAGATGCTATAGGAAAGACAACAGAGATGTGATGGTCTGAGAGAACTGGTGAATCCAAAGCAAAGAGGAGGCAGCAGAGCCGACACCTCTGCACGTGGACAGGAGTGGGAGCTTGGCCCAATGAGAGCCAAGGGATGGGGCTGGAAAAGCACTTGGGTTTCATCTGCACAGGTCTAGCGGACATGCAAGCAGCTCTAATTCATTCTGGAGAAGCCCATGGAATTTCTGTTCCCAAAGGCCATGGGGTTGGCACCCTGCGATGAGCAAGAGGAGAGGCAGGGACCCCCAGCCCAAGCCAGGTGCTCACCTGCAGGACAATGGGCAGCTGCTCCGGCGGGTTGCGGTTCTCCACGCCCATGGTCAGCCACACCTGGAACGCCGTGAGCTGCTCCGCGAAGAAGGGGCTGTGCTGTCGGAGCAAGAACAAGAATGCAGGGTCGGGGTAAAAGGCAAGGAGTGAAGCAAATAGTGTTGGCACCTCTGGACTTCACTGTTTCCAAAACACACTCCTTGTAATCGACACGTTTGTTTGGTGATTTTCAAATGTACACAAATTTTCCCATACAATTCCCTCTAAATATGCTGGCATCCTCTTACGTAAGTGTTTGGAAGAATGCAAAAGGAAAGAGTAGAGAAACAGGAAAAGTTCTCACAAAAGGTCTTAGGGAAACGTGGCTGATCTCTCCCCGGGAGAAGCACATGGAACAGCAGTGGATTTATCTGCTCTGCAGAGGCAGTTCCACTCCCGCAGCAGCACTCGGAGCTGCCTCTGCCCAGTCCACAGAGACACAATCCAACAGCAAGGAAAATCAACTCCTTGTGCCATCTCTCTCCCTGAGTACGCGCTACAAGCTCTGGATGAGAATGTACTGACCAAAGCACACAGCAGCTTCCAGGCAGGAACCCACAAGGAAACAGAAATCAGTGGGGAGGGAAGGAGCGACGGGATGGAGAAGGGAGAACAAACCAACCCAAACGCACGCCCAACATGAGCACCACGACCCCGTAGGCCCCTCTCCATCAGGTTATTGTATTTTCCAGGTCTGACTCGCCAAGAACACTTCAGGCACAGGCAGGAGTCGGAGATGTGGTTTGTGATGTGCTGCTGAGACAGAACAGCCTGAAGAGGCTGTCGGTGGATTTATCCAGGTCAGGCTGGACTCGCAGCCCCAGCAGCAAGGGAACAGAGGGCAGCAGTAACCCCGAGCCTCACCTGGCCCAGACATCCACCCCAGCTCTGCCGGGGGGTTGTGAACAGGCTGACACTGCCCTCAGTGACTCCAGCCCTTCCCTCCTCCCTGGCCAGCGCCAGCCAACCTCTGCTGAGCCACACCGCTTCCCACCCAGCAGAAATCCAGAGGGCTGAGGGCAAAGCATCGATTAGAACACGGGGAATAGATGCAAGATGCGTCTCTGCTCCAGCCACCTGTCCCAGGGCTGAGCCCTCCACTCCCTCCCAAACAACAGCCAGGATTCCCATGGCTGTGGGTGTCGCACAGACAGTCATTCCCGGGTGAACGGCCGTCCCTCTCTGCAGAGGAGGCACAAACCCCACGCTGTTAATCACGCTGGATTTGAAATGGAAGCAGAAGGAATGGCTCAGAAGAGCCCTGAGCCTGCTTTTATGTCCAGTGCCGGGGCTGGCTTGGAATCTGGCTGCATTCCAGCCCCAACTGCACACTGATGGCTCGGCCCACCTCAATTCCAGCCAAAATACACAATAAACTACATTTGTCAGGCTTGAAAACCTGCTTGTAAATTGTTCCCACCCTGCCCTGAAACAATCGCCAGTTGAGAATGACCACTCTTATTTGCTGATCTCACGACTGATCCCCAGCAAGTCTGTGCCTTCTCTCACCCCGAAATACCCAGAAATCTGCTGAATTTCAGCTCATTTGACAGAGAATGCCCAGATGAGGGTTAGCACTAATATAAAAGCCCCCACTGACATTGTTAAGAGACCTGAAATAAAAATGAACATAATCCAGCAGAAGAAAAATCATATTTTTTGCATTTTAAAACACAACACATACAGTGAGGAAAGCAAGGGGTGGGAGGATAAAGGCCTCAGGGCATCCTGATCAACCCCCAGCCTGGCAGGAGCCCACAGTTCTCCTCCTGCACTCGAGGCTTTGGAGACAACCTGCAATTACAGCCACAAAAACTTTGGAAGTTTGGTAATGCAAAATGCACCAACGTTACTGAAAATTAGAAAGACAACAGGGTGGAACAGGTACCTGAGGGTGTAATTATTATTTGAAGGTTTCAGTTCATGAAATGGCAAAGGAATGTCAGGAAAACCCCATTCTGAATAGAGGAATTTAAGGCAAATATAATATTAAAAAATTTACTTTTCTGCTCTCTCAGTTAAATAAAGCAAAAAAACCCCAGTGACTCCCAGCAATGACACTGAGCTTGGAGAACTCTCTGAACATACCCTCAACCTCTGTTTCATGTTTATTTGAAAGGAACTCTACTAAGAGATAATTTTCATATTTAAGCCTTCTAAAAAGTTGTGCTGCATGTTGTGTCTTTTTCCTAAAAACATAAACCCTTAAACTGTGACAGTTCAAGGCTCAACAAGCAGAAGTGACACGCTGAACAGAGGTGTTGGACAATGGGTTAAACTGGGCTCACGACATCCCCGGATACTCCCCAACTTACCCTGAAGGCAGTTCCTTCCTCGATAATTGTAGGTAACTGGGAAAGGCAAATGTCAACAGCGAGGTCCCAGGCTTGCCTGGAGGAAAGGGTGAGAGAGGGAAGAGAAGGAATTACAGGTTATCCATAAGGAATAGAAAGGGAAATTTAAATTCTGCTCACACAAGCACGTGGATAAAGCAGGGTTGTCTGACTGGCTTAGAAGTGCCTGGTATTTTTTAAAAAGCAGGTATAATACCGAGACAACTCAGAAGAGCAGTGAGAAGGTCCAGTCCAGCACTGGGTGAGTTCACAGAAATCGATCCTCTCTGCGCTGAAGGAAGCTGAGCTGAAGCCTTACTACTCACCTGTCCTCATCCAAAACTGGATGACACTTATTTTCAAACCAAAAACTGAACTTAATCCTGGATAAGCTCCAAGCCAGGATTAAGATCACACCTCCACCTGCACCTCAGGCCTCTCCTGCTCTGCATTCCAGTCACAAAGAGCAGCTCGGGCAGCTCCATCCCTGCTGGGCAGCCCTTCAGCTCAGAGCTCAGATACTCCCCCACGCTCTGCTCCTTCCCCACCTCCTCAGCACAGACACTGTCCCTGCATGTCCCTGCACTGCTCGGAAGGGAACTCAGCCCTGTTAATCTCACTCTGAGCTGGGTTTATGTTGAGCCTTGTTGACAAGGATCAGCTCTGCATCACTTACCCCAAGGATGGAGGGATGGACTGGACTCCACTCCAGAAAAAGAGAAAATACCTAAATAGTTCAGTTTTTACACTTACCTACTGTACTACTGGTGGCTAAAGCATGGACTCACGGAGTCATGGAATGGTTTGGGTTGGAAAGGACCTTAAAGCCCATCCTGTTCCACCCCCTGCCACAGACAAGGACACCTTCCACTAGCCCAGGCTGCTCCAAGCCCCGTCCAACCTGGCCCTGGGCACTTCCAGGAATGGGGCAGCCACAGCTCCTCTGGGCAATTGTGATTTACAATATTTTAGTGTTACAGATACAACAGTGTGTAAGTTACACGTGGTGGCCAAGGACCCTGCTGTGGCTGATTCAGTGCAAAGGAAAGGTGCCGACAGGCTGCTTCACCATGCTCACAGACTGAAATACATGAATTTAGTCTCCAAAGTTCCTCAAACATCTCTAAAAAAGTGAAACAGCAACTTTTCACCCCAGGAACGATTCCCCCTACTCTGCCTATAGACACTCCATGTGTTTTTCATTCAGCATATGCATTTATGCACTCCAAAGAGCGGAGTTAAATTCCCACCCATGGGGTTTCTTCCACAAAAGAACCTGATTTCCCCTTCAGACACATCTGCTCTTCCATGGCTCGTGGCATCCTGTGTTAACATCAATAGCCAAAGCCATTTTTCTTCTCCTCGGAACACCTGCAGACACGAGGCCGTGGGTGATAATCAATACTGTGTATTTTAGTTACCAGCTCTAATAACTTCTTAAATCACCCTGTTTTGAGTCAAACAAACCTTCCATCAGACCCACTGCCGAGCAGATCTATCCCAGCAGCACCACTGGGAGCTGTTCTCAACCAAAAACAATCTCTCCAATTAATGGAAAAATAAACTTTAAGGCTCTTGTGGTTTTTTTCCCATGGACTCAGGAGCTGCAGCTTGGTTTGGCTGCCCCAGACCTTGTCCCTCAGCTTCCCACACTCACCTTCCACTTGACAACGTGCTGCCAATATAATTAAGAGCTAATCAAGAGCTAATCAAAGCATGGGCAGCAAATGCTTCCCACGAGCTCCATACAGACCCAAGCTGGAGACAAAACGTTTACACAGAGATCAGGAGAGGTCTTTAGTCCTGGTTGAGGCAAAGGCAATTAGTGCAAATACAAAGATAATTTTCCATCAGGCAAAGGACTGTTTCTGAGTTTCAGGATTCTTGGAAAAATGGGCAAAACACCTAAAGAAATTCTCTGCAGCACTAGAAAATGTCAATCCACAGGGCCTTTGAGATCAGTTTTACTACACAGGAAGAAAATGGTTTAGAGATCAGAGACAACTGGTCTGATTTTGGCTGCCTGTAAAAGATTCTGTGCAGGTCATTACACTGCAGAGGCACAGCACTGAGATGCTGAGCTCCTCACAGTAATTTTAGGTAAGCAGCGCTAATACTGCTACAAAAAAGTCCAAAGCAGCCCCACGAGGTCAAATCTCAAAGGGTTTAAGTGTTATCAGAAAGAACAAACAAAAATTTAAAAAGAGATTTTGGTAGATTAAAACAAAATCTCTTTCTTACGTTCTGAAAACAGGCTGTTAGAAAGCAACAGAGACACACAGAGAACCTTACTCAGACCTTTCAAACCTGTGCCAGCACTGGGCAGCATCACTCAAACCTACTCAACCTTCCAAAAGGGAAACCTTCAAAACAGGTAATCTGAATGTTACTGCTCACCACAACTGAGAGCTGTTGTTTAACAGCAGCTGTGGAAGAGCTTCTACTCAAATCAAATACTTCCAATGATTCTCCAACCCTTTCAGATTTCCCTAGCACGCTGCTTCTGTTCTCTCCGTGGGAAACACAAACCCTCTCACTCAACAAGGCACGAGCAAAACGGGTTTGCCAGAAGTAAAACTCCTCTATTTCCAACCACTGGAACAGCTGCTCCTTCCATAGCAGACCTGAGGTTACACACAGGTAACTCACTGATGGCATTAAACAGGTGTTACAATAATTCAGGTTCAAACCAAGCCATAAATGAACAGAAAAGGACAAAACCACAGAGGTGGGAAGAGAAAGGGAAAGGTAAACACTCATTATAGTCCCACAGTAAGTGCTGTGGTGGGGAGCAGGAGCAGAGACTGACAGCTTTAATATGCCAAAGGGAACTGGAAAGGTGGGCACCATGGTGGATGTGCTGCCTGAACTCCTACCACAGCTTAGCACACGAGCAGGAGATAAATCAGGGAGCAGCAGGGCACCAGGACGGGGGTGCTGCATCCCACAAGTGATTTATGGACACCAACCCAGAGACATCTACATTTCCCTTTGCACAGACTGCTGTCTGGAAAGGGCTCCAGAAGATTTGTTTCCAACACATTTGGTACAAAAAGAGCTCAGTGATCCCTCAGCATCGTTCTTTCCTCCCTCCTTACTGCGCTCTTCCAGTAATTCCAGACCCTCCACCATGATAAGGGAACACAGTGGAGGCCACAGGGCAGAAATACCCCAGGGCTTCAACTTCACTACGCTGTGCTGTGAGAGGAGGTGTTTATGAGGGGGTTTTTATTCCACTTTATCCTAATTACTCTGTAGGTACAAAAAGCGAAAATCTCTCCCTAGCTCTAAGATGGACTCAGTTAAAAAACAAGCAAGAAAGGGACTTTGTTTATCCCAATGAAGTAAAGCCAGGCAGCACATCAACAGAGACAGTCTGTGAAGCAAACTGATCCAGCAGCCCAACAAGGGACCCGAGGTGGGAGAACCAAGCCCTCCTCCTGCCTCGGGACCTGCAGCTCAGAGTATGGGAGCAGTAACAGCGAAAGGCACCGCCCCGGCACTGCACAGTAACAATCACACAGGGCAGCGCTCCCTGAATCCCACCATGCACACCCCTCTCCCTTGCCAGACTCACTCAAGTATCCGTCTCTGTATTTCAGTTTACATTTTTCTTGGCCCTTCAGCCCAAGTCCCTTCTTCTCAAGCCCCCCACATCAATCTCTAGGTAGATAAATCTCTATCTCTTGATCCATTCTCCCTCCTCAGTCCAATACCCTTTCCACTCAGCAGGACTGTTTAAATGTTTAATAATTCAACATGAATTCAACAGATGCCTCTTCACTTTGTGTCCCAGAGATGCTGCAAAGTTCGGGCTTTCACGCAGGGAACAGAAGGCAGAGAGTGCCAGCCCTGCTCAGGGACTGGTTCACTGCCCAAACCCACGACTTGCCGGGCGATGGAAAGCCCAGGAACACTCGAAGAGCAGAAATTCGGCTCCCCGAGAGCCGAGTGTGTCTGTCTGCACCCACGGGTAGCCCTGAGCTGGCAGCTCGTGGAGGCACATTCCCTCACGCTCCCGTTTTCTGGGCTGAGTCAATGTCTAATGCTTTTAACTCTCACATCCCTTCTTTTGGTTTATAATGTATTCCTGACATCTTTTAACACCTTCTTTTCCTGTAGGAATCATGTGTATTATATTGCATGGCACGTAACATCAAGGAAGAGGAGTGTTTCTGTCTGGACAGCCATGCTGAGGAGCAGCTGAAGGGACGCTGAGGCCACGCGCAGCCCGGGGGTGTCTCCTTGTTCTCAACTCTCTTTCTGGAACCACTGAGCACTGCAGACTTCAGCAGCTCTGTCGAACAAGACTTTTCACGTTTGTTCTTTGTGCCAGTTCCAGGACATGTCCTGTTTGACTGAATGTCCAGATCCCAGCCCGAGTTCACCTGCGTCGCAGTGACCCTGTGACTTCCCTAAGCTGCTTTAGGGCACAGCTGGGAAGCTGCTCAGACACAGCTATTTTTAAAAAGCAGTTATTGCTATGAATATTTGGCACAACTCTGAAATCCTTTTCTTCTCCCAGCACATCCTCCTGCTCCAGACGCAACTCAGAGCTCAGATTGTGCTATTTTTGTCTTATATTTCTCTCCATCAAACTCTCCAAAGTCGAATAATGGGACTTAGAGATGTTAAAACTAACACATAGACACAAAAAAATCTGGTTACGGTGTAATCTGAATTAATCTAATCCTTCAAACGTCAAACAGTTCCAAATACCTCTTCAAACAATCCCTTTCTTCTTGCTGAGAGAGACAGAGTGTTCCGGAGCAGCTCAAGGAGCCTCATTTCCCTGAGGGATGGCCGAGCATCCATCCTGCTCAGCCACAGTGCTCCAGGACTCCTCTCTCACCTGTAATTGGGTTGTTGCATTATGGTTTTCTTTTCAGCCAGAACTTCAGCTTATATTATTTGCATTATTACGACTCCCTTTCAACCCAAATTTCACAGCCTGTGCACACACCATCAGTACTTCTATTAGGGACAAACTGCAGCTCTTCCAAAGCATAATTAAGGTACTCGGGGTTTAATACACGACCCGTGTTAGGAAATATTTCCAAAGGCATTATTAGGTCTTTTCAAAGGCTGTGAATAAAAGCAGCCGGCAACAGCAGCAGTGCATAAGCCCTGATCCACCATGGTGGAGCCCAGGGTGCTGGCAGAGCATCAGGGCTCTGTTCTTACGCACAACAGACAGAGCGACTCGCAGCTCAACAGCGGGGCCGGGCCATCAATAGATATCAATATTAACCCTGTAGTAGAGCAGTGCCTGCAGCAGCCAGGAACCTGCAGCGTGAGGCACCACACAAACACAGCCACGCCGTGCCCCAAGGCTTGTGCCTGAGCAGGAAAACCTCAGAAAGTCAATAAAAGCAGGAAAAACAGAAGTAACATGTCAGATCCCACCAAAGGGCACGGTCAGAGAGATCAGCTCTCCTGACTCTGACATACAGTGCCCTCTTGGTGAAAGAAAGACCGGCAGCTTGTGGGTCAAACATTCCCTCAAAAAACAGAAGTTCTCACTTTTTCTCAACTGTTCAGGTGAAAGGGATAATTAACAACAGAGGCAACAGCGATCTCCCAAATGAGTTGATCAGAACAACAACTTAATAGACTAATACTTTAGAAAGCTGTTTTCAGGAGGACTAAACCCAAAGGCAGAGCAGCTCGTTCCTCCAGCAGCCTCAGCGCTCCTGTTACACCTCTGCCCGATCCCCAGAGCAGGAGACACCTGAGTGGGACTTGGGGGAAATTATCTAACAGGCAGAGACATGGGTAAGCAAAGAAGAAACAGATCAAATGGTTGAGATTTAATGCCTAAAAACAGACAGTTGGAATTATTCAGGGGGTAAAGTGATGCTCAAGTGGCAGGAATATTTTGCAGCATTGCTCCCATCACTTGCAGATCTTGGCATAGCAGCCAGGACTAACTCCCCAAAATGCTGCCTGACATGCTGGTGGCCAAAAATCCAGGGAAAGTCTCAATAAAACAGCAACCAGAAGCCCTTGCTGCATTATGCCCCACACAGTGACACAGACATCGGTTCAACACGATCACATCGTCCTGTTGGAAGATTCCATCCTTTCCAGCACCCACCTCTCCTGCCCTCAGCACATCACCCAGTTCATCCAAACACCAAAATGGGTTTGGAGGTTTCAGACTGGTGATCCATTAGAAAATTCCTGAATGGAAGGTGATTATTTTTAGAAAACATTTAAGCAAGCCCTAAATTAGTTTCTAAATCCGTCCTTACTGAACGTCCCTAATAACGCACCGAGCCACCTCTGACGGACGTGGAATTTTCCCCTTCGCTGGATTTGTTTCGAACTGCAGGCTTTGTAGAGGACACTGAATAAAGTGTGTCAGTTCTCTGCTCCCTTGTTATCTTCTTCACCAGTGTTTGGGATTCACAATGAAAAGAACCCTGTGTGTGACTGTTCTTAAGGAATTTCTTCTGGTAAAGCCTAAAATCAGCACCAATGCCATGATGCCGTGGTGTGCTCTGAGAGGCTTCACAAAGGTGTTTCCAGCACCATCCTGCACCCTCACAAAGGAATTTCCAGCACCATTCTGCCCCGGGAGAACTACAATATGAACAAAGCAAGTGTGTTTCTAGACTGCACCATGCTGCCATGCAGCTCTGTGAGAGACACAGAGCGGGGTCCAGGTGCTCTCAGTTTCACTCCTGTGGTTCAGCCCGTGGATGGCAACACCAATTCCAAGTCAAGTCATATTCCCACAGGAAACAAGAAATATAGGATTTTAATAGGCTAGCAATAAGAATGAATTATATTCCTATAAGGAACACGAAATATAGGTTTTTAATATGCTGGCAATAAGCAAGATATAAATAACTCCAGAAATTTACTGGTTTAATTTCAAAATTCCTGCAACACCCTGTTCTACCCTGCTCCAGCTGGGAACTGCAGCTGATGGCTCGAGCTCTGCTACACCCAGCAGCACCAGCAGCTGAAAGACACCACAGGAACTCAGGTGGCTTTTCCTGCTCTTCAGTTTTCAGTGTCCCAGTCCCTCACGTGACACTGATAAAACAGCTCAGCCCATTTACAAATGCCAAAAGCAATTTCCCTCAGAAGCTCCTGATCCAAAGCACTCAGGAACATTGTCTGCCATGGGCCAGCACACGGAACGTTCAGCTGAACCCAACTGCTGACAACTCCAGCCAAAGGCACCCTGAGTGCCTCCAGGATTTTCAATAATTAAAGCAGCTTTGTGGCACCAGCAAGTGCCTCCTCGGTGGCTGCCTGCACCTGCAAAGGCTCCTGGGGCTCCCTGCTGCCAGCCTGCCTCCAGCCTGTCTCCATTCCCTACAGAATCCATGGAATCATGGAACGGCTGGGTTTGAAAGGGACCTCATGTCGTTCCACTCCCTGCCATGGGCAAGGACACCTTCCACTAGACCAGGCTGCTCAGAGAATTTGAACTCCATGTCACACTTCATCCCTCCTCTACACTCATTCTCCTCACATTTTTATGGGGGAAACTTATTAAAAGCATTCTTGAAAATGCAGGCAGGTTAAACCCCCTCAGCTGCCTTTACCTGTCACTTCCTCAGCCTTCAGCAAGGCTCTGTTCCCTCCCCCGGGGACCCCATCAGCCTCACTGCACCGGTTTGTACTCTCCCAATTTGGTGCTGCTCTATTAATCACACTGAGTTAGAAAATAAAAGTGAGCATTTTTGTTATTACTGTTATTATTATTATTTTTATTATGATTGTTCATGGGACATTTGTTTGATCGTCAGAACTACATTTAAGAGCATTTTGATAACTGTGCCACCTCCATTTCCATTAATCATCTTAAAAGCAACAGTAAAAGTAGATGAACTGCAGCAAAAATTTCTTCTACTTCAGCAACGCAAGTGAAGGATTTTCCCCTCAGGCCCTCAACTCTTCCCACCCTGCACAATCCCAGGGGGGCAGCCTCACTTTGGGAAAATAAAGGCAGCAGATGACCCATTTCTTTGGTATTTGGAGTGAAAGATGACATGGCTGGACCGGAGGTTCAGAATGACAGGATAATTATGAATGCACAGAGCAGAAGCAGCTTTGGAGATGGGTATTAGGCTGCCACAAGCTGTTCCATTCCCGACCCACCGACTGAATCACGGAAGCTCTGTGGAGATCTCAGCAAAATCATGGAATGGTGCGGGTTGGAAGGGACCTTAAAGCCCATCTTATTTCACCCCCTGCCACGGGCCGGGACCCCTCCCACCAGCCCAGGTTGCTCCAAGCCTCGTCCAACCTGGCCTTGGACATTTCCAGGGATGGGGCAGCCCCAGTTCCTCTGGGCACCCTGTGCCAGGGCCTGCCCACCCTCCCAGCCAAGAATTCCTTCCCCATATGCCAGGAACCCCAAGCAGTGACAGTCCCTGGTGGCCAGAGCTGGCGCAGCCCCTGCACTCACTCACCACATGGCGTGCATGTAGGTGGGGGGCAGCCGAGGGCTGCTCACGGGGGTGCAGTTGTACGACCTCATAATTCTCTCTGCCAAGAGGAAGTTACGGAATAAACTGGCCACAAGCAGGTCCTGCCGGAAGAGCTTCTGGAAAAGATCTGCCAAGAGATTGCAGGAATTACTAGACGCGTATCTTCAGCACCTTAGGTAATATGCAAAACCGGACAAAACATAAAACCTTGTAAATATTTCATTCGAGCAACAAGGAACCTACAGCAGTTTTGCAGTGAACGACAGGACAACTCTTAAATTCTGCCTTCGGAGCTCCCTCCAAGCATTGCAGCCCCTCTCAATTCTACATTAGCACAATTAAACACTTTCTACTTCAGGTCGCTTTTTGCCTTTTCTGGATAAAACCCCCATTTTGTTGTTTCATTTCAGCTCAGCCTGACTAAGTTTTTGGAAAATTACTGAGGGAGAACAGGACCTCTGTGTACTGTTTAATCAAGAACTATCCATCTGTTAACTGGCAGTTTGATGTGCTTATGAGAAGCCAAAATGAATCCTAAAAGACAGCAAATGTGCTCTCTTCTACAGGGCAGAGAAGAATTGATGCTGTGTGAGCATTAGGAAGAGCAGAGTAGGAGAACTGTTTACAAATTTGGCTGCTTGGGCTCCAGAAGTACCAATTCAGAGCAGAACAGGGGCAGAGAAATGGGATGAAGTCACTCATGGGAAACACAACTGCCTTAGCAGCAAAGAGGGGAAAAAACCGCTTTATTTATAAGGCTGGAAGAAAACAGATTGTTCTTTGCAAATACAGTAAGAAAGAGAATTATTCAAGCTGAAACAATTGTGCCAGCACAGAAAAACCCTTTCTGGATTCTAACGATCGGGTTGCTGCAATGTTGTGTAAAGGAAGAAATAAAAAATTAACCAGCTTTAAGATCCAGCCTGATCTGTTCTTCCAACAGGAGGGTTTAATTTTCTCCTTATTTCACTGTCTCATTTTTATCTGACCCTTCATCCCTCTGCTCTGCCTGAGCCTCCCACTGCTGTGCTGCCCCTGCCCCAGCCTCACCCCTGGGCAGGACGTTCCAGGCGATGGTGTCTGTGATCGCTGTGAAGATCCAGTTCAGCTCTCCCAGGGGAGTCCTCCTGTCGTTCAGCCTTCCAGGAATCCTACAAAGGGGGCAAAAACCCAAGTAAGTTTCTTATTAAACACCATATTTTTCAGATAGACACAAGTACACCTCTAAATCCTTCTAAGTGAGATCCAGAGATAAAGGGTAACATTTTCTTGTTACATGAAGACTCACCAAGTGGTAAATACAGAAACAAAAGCCAAGCACTCCAAAGAAACCCCAGGTTAGCTGGGAGAGTCCTGGACATTCAGGAATGGTAACAGACAGGGAACTGGGCATGGATCTGTGTCACAAGGGAGTAAGCAGTGGGCAGAGGAGATTCAGCCTTGCATCACTGAGACTGAAACCAGAATGTTTCACCAAGTATTTCCATTTTGGCATTCATTTAAACAGTGTCAAAACAGGACATACAGAATACAGATGATTCAGAAAAAGATTTAAAAACTGAATGAGTGGCACAGAGTGAGAAATTTAAGGCCATTCTATGCACCCTGCCAAGGAACAATGTGAACGTTGTGGATAAGCACCTACAAGAGAAAAATCTTGGTGCCAACAAATATCTTACACAACTGGAGGAAGAAAAAGAAAGAAAGAATGGAAGAACGACAAAGGAGAGCACTTGACCATGAAAAGGGAGTGGTTCAACCCTCAGCCCTCACAGGGCTGAGCCACAGACACCTCAGAGGAGCAGGAGCTGTGTGACCCAGTAACACTGTACAGCCTGAGACACACAGAAGGTCAGAGAGGATGAACCAGTGGTCTCCTCTGGGCTTCACATTTACTCTTCTCCGCATCAACACCAGAGACATCAGAGACAACAGCCTGGCCAAAGCAGTCAGCAAAGGAGAACAGCAACGTCCCACCAGCAATCTTGCTCTTCCAGAGCCCAGGCTTTTGTTTTTGCAGGCTGAAAAACGTAATTGGAATCTTTTTCGTCCTGGAGCTGAACAAACTTCTCATATGACAAGAAACCAGAGGACCAAGAGGCAACCTGATTTCTGTGATGGAAGAGCCCAAGCGACAGCCTGCTGTGACTCAGGATCAACACGTACACCCCAGGACCTAATGGAACACAAGTGGCTGTGAACTGTCATTCACTACCCTGAGTTTCTGAGTTCATCCTGATCAGCTTTCCTAAATAAGCTTTTGAATGTTTATTTGCTTCTCATAAAAACAAAGACCAGAAAAAAGAGAAGACAAAAAACCCCCATCACCCAACAAACCAAGCCCGGCAGACTCAGTCCTGGGCTGCCTTATCAATAACCACACAAACACAACAAAATACACGGCCTGGCACTCCCAAGTATCAGGAATAGGATGAGGAAGTTCCAGAAACATTCACTAACACAGGAGGACATTCTATGGATTTAAACCTAATGTAAGTAAACTTCTGTAACAAGTTGTTAAATATTTAAAGTATCAAGACAAACACAGGAAGTTTCTCTACAGCAACTCGCTCCTGACCTGCAGCAGCACCATTCCCGTGCAGGTTCGGATGCAGAACATCCCCTTGTATAAATACAGCTACAAACCAGCCAGAAATTAACATCTTACAAAGAATTCCTGCCTGTCTCTGTATCAGAGGAAAAATACACATCTCTGCAGCGGTGTTTGCTAACAGATCCCCCGGAGTGAGCGCAGGGAACTCGAGGCCACAAGTGCTCTGGTGAGGATTGCCGTCAACATTTGCATTGCAGAACACGCTCTGCAGCACAGCAGAGCTCCCCAAGCCACGGGGGGTGTGTTGGAAACCAAAGGGATCCTTCCTGAGCCTCCCTGGGAAGCCAAATGCTCGGCTTACACCACACGCTGGCAACTTGCACGGCAGCTTTTAGACATCAGGAGGAATTTCTTCCTGGAAAGGGTGTCAGGCATTGGAAGGGGCTGGTCAGAGAGGTGGTGCCCCTGGCACTGAGTGCTCTGGGCTGGGTGACAAGGTGGGCACAGGGTGGGCTCCACGATCTCAGAGGTCTTTTCCAACCTCAGTGATTCTGTGTTAAATGCCCTGAGCGGGCAAAAGCTGCTTCGACAGGATCACCACGGTTACTGTGCTCAAAGACAAGCCCTTCCCATCACAAAATCACAGGGATGATCCAGGTGTGCTGCGCCCAGGGCTGCTGAAACCTTGGCAAACGACCTGAGAGAGAAAAAAACATTTGAGGTTCTTCCCTGACTTGCTGGAGAGCTGTAAAGCCTCGTACGCTGGTGTGGGATCCCAGCAGCTCCTGGGCGAGGATATGAAAGGAGTGTTGCCATGAAAACCATCCCTTTGAGCAGGATCTTCCCTCTGCATTCACAACAGGCTCTGCCTGCACTACGCTGAGACCCCGTAACAACAGCAAGGCAACAAGGCGCTCCACTGCAATCAAACCTGACTGATTGCAGAAGAGAAACTTCTCAGAATAACATCCTCAAAAGCAAAGTTCCTCCTCAACGCAGGCCCCACTGAGGGATGTTCCCCAAGGGCAGGGTGGCACAGCAGCCCTGCTACACCAGAGCCAAGAGCACCTACTGAAACACACTGAAATAAGCTCTGATGTCTTGTAATGAATTCTCTAGAAGAAAATCAAGGAGCTGAACTTAACCAAGGCCTGGAGGCAAACTATGAATTATCATCTTACCACTATAAATAAAATAATACATATTAAAAAAAAAAAAGAAGGGCTGCAGTATTTCAGTGTTTGGACCAGCACATCATTGATTAAGTATCTGCAAAGACACCTCCATGTGACACCCCAGCCCTGCCATGGTCTTGTCACAGCACAACTGTCACTCTGCCTTCCACCGCCATCAGTCACTTGCCCAGGAGGCAACAGGATCATTCCTGTCTAGTCCTGCTGAAAATAACATTGCTGTCCTTTTCATAAAATGCTTTTCTCCATCTAGTTAAAAAACCTTGGTGGGTTCTGCCAAGTCACAGACTGCCTGCTAAGTGGCCTCACCAGAGAGAGGAACAGCTCTCAGGGCTTTTTGGGTTTTACCCCATTCTCAGAGGATTTTTGTCCTGAGAACTCCCTCCTTCTGCACAATGGACCCCACGTAAAAAACCCCAGGAAAGCAATATGCCATTCCTGGTCCCCTGAGAACGGGATTTCAGGAGAGGCAATCCAATGCAGCAAGAGAGATTAAAGCATCCTTGAACACACCCAGTTCCTGGAACCCAGCTTTGTGTTCCCACGACTAATGGATTCATAAACCATTCTTTAGGGTTTTTCCAGACTTTTTGGAAAGCAGAACAAAGCCCAGGTCATGTCACTCAGCAGCCATGCCCCCAGCACAGATGATCTGAAGTCCTGGGATCAAACAGCCACATCCACTCAGGGCAGCAGGAACATGGACAGGGACAACGCCAGCCAAGAAACTCATGAAGCAGCAGCCAAAGGGTTCCAAATTCCCCACCCTCCACCAACATCATTTTCCTTCCTTTTTCCTTTCCATTTTGCTGTCTGGCTCCAGCAAAGATCTTTATTTCTAAGCTAGGGATTACTTTGGCTCCATCTCAGAAGATCTGTGATATAAATGCACATCAGGATCCACCACACGTTCCTTCATCAGGGCGTGGGCTGAGCCTGGGTAATTAGAAATCAGAGCCCTTCAGAGGAGGTGCAACTCAATTTAGCCTCAAAGTCTGTGGCTTAATTACAATATAAACCCTTTCCCCAGTTTTAAAGACAACTAAATTATAAATTACAATATACACACGGGCAATCCAGGAATTATTTCAGGTTTATCTCGAGACTGCAATAAAAATTTGTGTTTTCTATAATTGATATATGGAGAAGATTAAGATGATGAGGTTCAAATATTTGATAGCCACAGGAACCTACTCCTGGCACACTTTGCCTGAAGACAGTCTGTAACACACACCCGTGTGCTGTGGCACCAACCAACACCGACCAGGAGTATTGAAAAGTCTGTTTGTGCCAGTAAACCTTTGTTTAAAGATTTTTTAACTCTCAGCAGCACACCTGAGTGCTCAGTGAGGATGACTCCAAGCTGCCTGGCTCGACCTTCACCGACCTCACCACATGTTCTTTGACGAGAGACACTCTTGTAGCAATATGTTAATTGCAATTAATGTAATACAGTCATTGTTCTGACCATTTATGCAGTGGCCCGAGGTGACCTCAGTCCATGCTGGTGTTGACCCACCGTCTCCTCCTGGAATCAAGAAACCCTGCCAGCACACCTCTGGTACAAAGGCACAGCAGGGTTATCCCCTGGAGATTCCCTTCCTGCTTCTTCTCCTCTCCTTACAATCAACAGTGTTTCTAGAGCTGGAATTTCTCAGAATTGATTAATGATCTTTAATTAATCACTCCCTGTTTGTGTCTGTGTCAATGTTTCAAGAACAGGGCATTCAAAACCAATCCTCAGGGAGCACAGGACTCCTGCATCCAGTGGCTGCACACCCCTGATGCTTTGTCTTTAAAAGAAACAAAAAAATCCTCAAAACCAGAAAAGACTACAGGAACAATTATTATTAATATCTCAAAATCTGCCTTGCTTGTATAAACTGAAGCAGAGTTTGAGGAACAGTTGTCCTGGATAATCACTTTGCCTCAGCTGCCTGACAACCAGGAATTATGCTCCAATATCGCTTGAAAAAAAGGATTATAACGTGTTTCAGCGGTGTTAAATCTGAAATACAACACTCCCTCCAGACAGGGAACAGGGGCACAGCACAGTGACAAGTGACAAAGGATTTCGATCTCAGAGGTCTTTCTGTCTTTGGGTTTGGGGATGTGGGTCCCTCCCACGGGAAACCCTCACCCGCGCCAGCCTCACACAGGACCCTCTGGGAACAATCCCGACCTGTGCCTACAGTGCCCATTTCCTGCCCGGTCCGGGTGGCAGCGCGTTCCAGGGCAGGGAGTGTGCCAGGCCCAACCCGGCACAGCTGGGTCTGCCCCAGCAGCTCCTCCCCTCTGTGCCCACTGCTCCTTCCAGCACCACACGGTGAGGCAAGAAAGGGCAATTGCTGCAGGTGCAGCCTCTGAGCAGCTTCCCAAAGAAATTTCCTCACAGACAAACACGAGAAATGCAAGAAATAATGAGGAAATTAAGACCAACAGGGGAAAAAAGAAAATATATACAAAATTTGGCTCACTTCTCTATCAAATCCAGTGTGACTCCTGGCACCAGCCTGACACTCTTCTGCATGCAGAACCTGGGGAGAGAGAATAAAATAAAACACACTAATTGACTGTTTAATGACAAGGTTCTGTGGAGAGAGCATGGAAGGAGGTTTCTTTATTGCACTGCTGCTGCTTTTGAAATGGTGTTTGGGTAGGAAACTTTGGCACGGCATAATCAGACCCAAACAAGGCCCTCAGTATTTGTCACACTCGTGATTATGCGGCGATTTCCATCGCCAGGTGTCAAAACTGGGGTATTGTAACTGTCACGGTGACAAGTTTTCCAACACAGAGCGGGGGAAAAGGGCTCCCAGGCATCCAGCACGGTCTCCCGGGAGCAGCACGAGAGCCGGGAGGATTATGCTGCCGGAATAATGATCAGCACTGGCTGGGCTTCCCTGAAGAGACGTGGCACTGCAGGCAGGGAAGGCAGAGAGGGAGGGATGCGTCAGGTTCAGACACCTCCGTTATTTAATTAAAAAACTGCTGACTCCATTTCCTCAGCCTTACAAATGCCACTACTCCAGGAACACCGGCCCTGGAAAACGCCACGTCCTGTCAGTACCGCTCTCTGTGCCTGGAAAATCCCAAAAGCTGCTGAACCCGAGTGTGCGTGGGAAGAGGAGACGGCTGCTGGCCCAGATTTTGAGCGCCCGTCCCCCTCCTCCAGACCTCCTCCAGACCTCCTGGGAACACGCCTGCTGGTGCAGAGGGCAGCAGTGGGAACAACAGCTCCGAGATGGAAATGCAGCAAATTCAGCTCGAGAAATGACTACCTCAGTGACAGCACCACATTCCCAGCCCACCGTCTCAGTCTTTCAGAAATGCACTCTCTGCTGTTGTTTCAGGCAGATTTTAGCCCTCAGTGTAACCTCAGCTGACATTTCCCCCAACACTTCCCTGGATGCACAGTTCTGCGGGCAGTGAGGGCTCCATGGGCAGTCCAGGACCAGCAATCCCATCTCCTGCACCCAGCTGCTGTAGCAGGAGCCTCTCCTCACCAGAGCCACTTTACCCACATCCAAAAAGCTCCTCCCCAGGAAAAGGAGAGAACAATTTCTTATTAAAGACAAGATGTGCAGAGCCCATTTCTGAAATCTTGAGGCCCCTCCAGTTTTTCTGTGGCACCCCCTGCCTGCAGGGCATCCCTCGCTGCCAAGGCAAGGACGGGGGCAGGCTCTGGAAAGCTCAGTGGTCCCCAGGCTGCTTTCCTGATGCGTGCGTCATCCAGCACAGAACGGAGTCATAAAGAACGCATGAGCCTGCAGTGGGATCCCTGTGCAATCTGCTGAAATATAAAATCCTTACGACAGTGCATTACAGACCCAGGCAGGGAAATTCCCTCTCAAACACAGCCACAGGCAGAACTGGGTCACTGGGATCAGCCTGGAGCCTCCCTGCACACTGGGGACGCTGGAAGACTTCAACTCTTCCGCTCGGTGCCTCCACATCACAACGTGTCTGGAAGGACCATAAGAGCAGCACAACTCTGCCCTGTCACACACTTGCTGCCTCTAAAGAAGTGTGTCCCTGCAAGTGTCCAAGGCCAGGTTGGAGGGGGCTTGGAGCAACCTGGGCTGGTGGAAGGTGGCCCTGCCCATGGCAGGGGGTGGAACGGGGTGAGCGCTAAGGACCTTTCCAACCCAAACCATTCCATGGCTCCATGTCCCTGTTCCAGCCAAAGCTCTCCCCACTGCCCCAGATATTTGGAAACAGACCAGTCCATGAAACCCCCACAGGAGCGGGAGCAGCCTCTGCACCGCCTCTCCAGCAACCACTGACTGCCAAGAAAATGTACTTGTAAACAAAATGTTCCTTAGCCTGTGTCTGCACCCCCTTCATCGCTGCAAGGCTCCAAACGTGGTGTCTCGACTGGGGGCTGGTGTTATTGTCACAAACATCAGGTAAAAGTCGTTGGAGCTGCACAGAAACGGGCCAGGGAGCGGCAGCAGTGAAGGAAACCCAGAAACAAAGGCAATGGTGCTCAGGTGTCAGAGGAATATTTTGAAACTCAGTGTAGTTTGCATGAATGTGGGACAAAGGATTGGCTGAGTTAACCCCCAAAATCTCAAGCCAAAATGCAAAATAAATATATTAGAACAAAAAACCAAACCCAAACCACTTTAAACATTTGCTTGAACTGACCCAACAGAACACCAGCTGCCACAGCTCCCATCCTTTCCCGTGCCCTTCCAGTTTGCTGTGTGAGTGTTCTGCAGTATAAACTGCACATCCCAAATTCCCAAAGCTGAGCGACTCCCAAAACTTCTGTTTCTTGTTTGGGGGTTTACCAGCACCTTTCAGAAGCTCTGTCACTGTTTATGAGTGGCATTTCAAAGCCACAAGGCCCCTGAGCCAATTCAGCCTTCACCCCAACATGTGGAATTCTGGATCTGTAAGTGCAGCTTGTTCACACCTTCCAGGACCGATGGAAACACGAGCACATGACTCACCACTGAGCAGGACTTCCAGTAGAGCTGCTTTTGCTTTACACAACGTGAAACACTCAGATCTGCGTAAAACAGGGCACCAAGCACACTGATTTCTGCCTGTTCCCTCAATGCCCGTGTTTGCTTCCCGACAGAGCCATCCGTCAGGATTAGCACTGCACTCAGCTCAGCTCCAGGCTCAACTCACGCAGAGCTTTCTGTAGTTACAAGGTATGTTGGGAATACGTCAGCTCACAGCAGTCACTACACGCAAGGACAATCAGCATCCAGGTCGCCAAGACTCACACTCCAGCTTCCTGGAACCGAGCACTGGCATTAGGAGTTTCACACACCACATCCAGAAGGGCACAGCTGACCTGGCTTTCTCCTCCCAGCATCAATTTTTCTTCCCCTGAAATGAGACTGAAGTGGCTGCAGCTGTAACCCAAACTGATCAGGGATTTTGGCCATCAGTTACCACAGAGAACAAAATGGGATGGATAAACACTTATTCACTAAACTTTCATTTGCCAATAAATTCCATACGTGAAGCTTCATTAGTCTACCAGTCCAGAAAAAAAGGTGTATTTCAAAAGCAATTCCTTTCAGGAAAAGGGCTGAAGAAAAAGGGAAGCTTTAATGGCAAAGGTTTCCACGTTTATTTTTGGCTAACTGCTTTAGGGCACCAAAACACAGTTTGGATCAAACTCTTGGAATGCAGCAGAGGATCTGGCTGTGCATGTGTTGTGTTTAACTTCAGTGAAAAACAACGTTCCACACATAGCACTTATTATTTACAGGATTCCATGGATAAATCCAGACCTGCAATAGTGACAATCAATGGGGAATGCAAAAGGAGCACAATCCTCACCAGAGAGCAGAGGAGGGATTTCTGTTTGTGCAGTGAGCCACACACAGTCACTGGGCTGGAGGTGGTAGGAAATGCTTCCCTGCCTAGGGGTTCACATGGCACCTTCCAGCATCAGGCCCTGACCAGCTGAGGGTGAAGGTTTGAAATCCTTCCCTCGGCCACAGTTATACAAACATGTTCCCTGTCAAACCCCAACACGACACAACCCAGAGAATCTGTCCTGCTCACACCAGGTGTGGCTCTGCCCTGCTCACCCCCTCTGCCACGTTCCCATGGAGATGAAGGAACAGAAAATTCCTGAACAGATCATAATATCCAAAAAAACCCTTTCTTAGTACAGCTAACAAACAAAAGCCACCAAAAAAACTTCTCTTACAGAGCCTTGGCATTTTCACTTTGAATCTGGCAGAAATTGTCAAGTGTGGTAACCGAGGGGAAGGAGAACTCTGAAACCAGTCACTTCCACCTCACTTCTGAAGCTCCAGGTTGCCACAAACCACTCCATCTCCAACGGGCACCAAAGCCCGTGTGAGGGACCGTCACAAAATTGAACAGTTCCCTGAAGCCATATCTTCCTGGTTGCAAAACAAAGTATTTCTCAAAGTTCCCCTAGGGAATTTTGCCAAGTGTTTACAAGCTTCCCTGAGAAAATCCCCTGGGAGCTCATGACATCAAAAACGGGACAAAAAGACTCCACAGGTTTTGTGGCCCCTCACGAGCAGCAACAGGTGTCAAAGGCACTACGTATCCAAACCAGAACCTGGTCAAGTCAACTCACTCAGTTTGCTGCTAACATGAAACAGAAAGAGTAGAAAGAATTGTAATTTATTACAAGTATCTCCAAAAGGTAGCAAATAACCCTTTGAGCTGTGGTGACAATTCCCCACCATCACGTGCAGTGTCCAAAGGCTTCTGCCTGTTCCAACCCCATCCAGCAAGTGCCCTGAAATGTTTCCATTCTGGACAAGGCACAACCTTGAGGATCAGGTGAGATGTGCCAAAGGGAGCGAACATCAGCGCTCTGCACTGGACTCCACCACTGGCACCACAGGCCTTGGTGGCCCCTGCTGTTGGGTCAAATGTTGCTCCTGGAGAGCTCCTGCTCCCGTAGCACCTTTTCTAACTTTCTGCCTAATTAACTTGGTTTGCCATTCCAGAAAGTCTTTCCCTGGTTTATCGCTCCCCTCCTTCCACTCCAGCACTACTTAATGCTGCTGCATTATTTACAGCAACTGCAATATCTGGAATATGATTTGTGCAAAGGACAGTTTACAACAAGTTGTGTTGCACGATGTACTATTCCTGCTCTCTGAGGATGCAGATATTTAATTCCCAGAACAGTAAATCCCTTAATCTGAGCAAACCCAGATATTGAGCTGGAAAGTAAAACGTAATAAGTAGAAGATAACAATATTTTCACCTTTCTAGTGCCGATTAATAAGCTGGTGTCCCAAATGCATAGCTCAAATCCTGCAACTCAACACTGCAGGGAAACTTCAGGTGCGAGGAAGCAGCTGGATTTACAAGCCCCTCGCCCCCCCAGAGCAGCCACAGCCCCGCAGGGCCCTCACTCACCATCGCAGGGCGATCTTGATGGGGGTGGTGAGGCAGGAGGTGAACAGGTCGGCCGGCAGGTCGGGGATCATGGGCAGCAACTCGTTGGCCTCGCAGGCTGCCAGCTGGATGCAGTTCTTCATGGAGGGAGGCAGGGGCATCTGGGCAAGGGGGTGGTTCGGGTTAATCGCAGCCACCTGCGGGACGAGGAAACGCCCGGGGGGGAGTCAGGGAAGGTCATTTCTACACCAGTGGGAAGTAACCGTGAAGAGCTGCCAATGCTCCATGGAGCCCTCACTTCAGAGAAGTTAAGGACTAATGTCGCACCAGCCACAGCTTTAACTCAGGTAATTAACAGTATTTGACTGTTAAGTATTTCATTTGCCCAAACGTCAGTCTATAAAGTAAAAATACTCTATATACAAATACTCCCATTTTCCAAAACCACAGTGAAGCTCCTACTGAAAATTTTGACACAGACTATGATTTTTGAGGCTAATAATTCACAGAATGAAAACATAAACAATCCTTTCAGTGCTTTTCTGACCCAGGTAAACGAAGAAAACGCTTCATCCACCCAAAGTTTTGCTCTCTGGCACTGAAAGGTTCCTACAAAGGAGGAGGGGACTGCCCTTTCCTGCAGGAGTCAGACAGCAAAGCCCCACCACAGTGACTCGTGTGCTGCCTTAGCAAAGCTGACAGAAGCACCTTCTTCCAAAGGCCAACACGTCAGCCAGCTCAGTACAGCTGATAAACTCAGTCTTTGCCATCCTTACACATGGAAGATCCTGCCTGTGTGAGGAGGGAATAAATTTGGTGCCTCAGAGGGTCAAAAGGGAACAGAACGTTGGGTGACAATCCCAGGGCCTGGCACAGACACCTCCCACCTGGCAAAGCAACCTGACACACCTGGGAGAAGTTTCTGCAACCTATTAAGTTTTTTTGATTCTTTAAATATAATTCTTTCCATTCTAATCCCAGAGGCAGCAGTGACACACTTCGGCTTTTTCCAGTTGTCTAAATTATCTGGGACCTGTCCCTGCTCCCAGCTGAGCTGAGCTGCTTCCAGCAGAGACCCACACATACCTGGGGAGAACGAAGGCAGCCTCAAGCCATCACCTGTCCTCTGGTGATATTTACCCTCAATAAAACTTAAGCTCTATCATCGAATAATCAAATGTTTTGGGTTGGAAGGGACCTTAGAGATCATCTCGTTCCAAACCCCTGTATGCCAGTAACTAAACAGAAGGTAACTGAAACACTGAAAAGCTCTTTTATTTGAGGAGAAAGGCTGAGTGTGGGAAACATCAGCTCTTCACAGATTTATAAGTACAAAGCAGTCAAAAGTGTTCGGCTATGGCTGTTCACTCCCTAAAGAAAGCCCTGCCCTTGGGGCATCCCCAGGAAGGGCTCTGTAAGAGAAAACACTTTTGGAGGGATTTTCAGCTCTCTGAGCACTGTGAAACACCCAGGACTTGGTGTCTGTCACGGTCTGGTGGTGCCCCTCAGGTCTGAAAGGGGAGCAGCTCAGACTCCAGGATCTGCTCAACTGCAGCCTCTCCCCAGCACCACAAACCACACAAGCTGTGACCCACACAGTGGAAATAGCTGGAGATTATTTAACAGCCTATTAACAACCACAAATGAACATACAAGAGCAGTCAGCAATTACAGACTTGTCGAGCTGCTCAGGACAGAGGTGGGGCAAAGCTTTCTTGTACAAGTCAAAGAAAGGAGGGGGAAAAAGAGGGTTGAGTAAAGCCCACAATGAATATTTATTTTTGCATCCTTAGAGCATCCACTGGAGTCAGACTTTCTACGCTGCTTGGTTCTCTCATAAACACAACTTTTTATTAGGGCAAGATATGGAATCAAAAGATCAGAATCCCTCTGGCAGATTAGGAGAACAGCAAACTCCTTTGATCCCCTTGCAGGAAGATGGGGAACAATTATCCTGATCACTCTGGCAGCCCCTCTGGAGCACCAGTTCCAGCTTCACTTCACTTTTCATGAATTTGAACAATTGGATAATTTATAATTTTCCAAATGAATTCCCATCCATGCTCTGCAGGACGCCCTGAGAACTCTGCTCTCTCTGGTGCCACGTCTCTGCTTTCTGTTAATCACGAGCAGGTACCTCAGTCAGTCAGCCCAGTTAATGCAATCTACAGACAGAACGAAAAGCTGCCACACGAGTCTGAAAGTATTTTCATAATCAGATTAATTGGTAGTTTTAGCCTGTGCTGCAAGAGCAGAAATACTAACGTACCAAAAAGAGTCACCACAAAAGCACCTCCAAGAACTGGAATTCAGAATGAAAGGACTTACAGCCAGGGATACTGTTAACATCTGCTTGGAGGTTGTGTCTGTGACAGTCAGTCGCCTGATAAGTCAATGTTCCTTTCCTGAAGTTTTGGGTTTCTTTTAATACAGTGTCCTGAAGCTGAGAGAGTGTCAGAAGTGAACCTTTACACATGTCCTTTCCCTGGACGCTGAAGGCAGCAGGTGGGAGTCTGCACAAAAAATCCAGCTTCTTCCCTTCCACTTTGCATTTCAGATTTACTTCAATGAATTTATTACTGTTTCTCTGGGACACATTCAGCTTCAGCACTCTGTAGGACTGGAACCACCAGGACAATCCCTCTAGATGAAGTTTTTGTCATTTCACATTTTCTCATTCACTTTAACAGCACAAAACCATAACTGCACCCAAATACAGCTCCAGATACCAGACTTTTGTAACCAGAATAAATGTCTTGTTCACCTCAGCATTCATCACAGCAGAAAAGACCATTAAGGCCCAAATTGATTCTATTAACATTAACATTTAATTAGTGCTTGTATGAAAAATCCTTCCAAGTTTAATGGGATGGCAAACTGAACCAGAAAGATTGGAGTGGCAAAGTTATTTGCAAATTAATTTGCATTCCAACACGCTTTTAAACACATTTTTCAGTGTATATAACAAAGCAAGCTTAAAGTTCCTTTATGTTCACTGAACACCACCACAGCTTTGCTCTCACCTCCAGCTCCTGCTCCCTCTGTAGTGCAAATTGCTTGAAGGACTTGACAATAAGGCCTGCGTTGGAGCAGTCGTAGACAAAAATGGAAGGACTCCCCATCCAGGTCTGCAGGTCGTATATGGAGAGTGGGATGTACTGAGTGTAGTTCTGCAGGAGGAAAACACCCACTCCAGTTACCATGAGGCAGAAAAACAACAAAACTCGAACTGGTGAGATAACAAAATACACCCACAAAACTCCAATTCTGAAATCCCAAAATAAAACCTACACTGACCATATCAACCAACACAAATATCAGTCAATATCTACCAGTAACGAGAACCACGAACCCAAGTCAACACAAGCAACAAGCAGGTTTTATTGTGGCATTGTTTGAACCACCCAACTCTAAAGGAAGAGCCCAAAACTCCACCAGGAGTTTTCAGTATTAGATATTTAGAGCTCTGATTTGTGCTAACAACTCCACCCAGCATTTAATAGCCCAATTTTATCCCAAATTTCTGCAACACTGATAAAGGATGCAAACCAGATGTCTTTAATTTAACATCAAACATCCTAAACTGAAAAGCCCATCAATAAATCAAGAAGGATAATTAAGCCCCTGCAGCCCATCAGCACTACCCTGCCTGAGCTAAACGAGATGCTTCATAATTTTATTACAGCTTTAACTTCTGTGCAACTTTCAGAATTATCCAATAAAATTAAAACCAACAAAGCTGCCTTCAACACAGTGAAGTACCCACAGTTCCCTTTCTGTAACTAGGAAGGATTTTGTTCCTTGTCTTCCATCTTAATGCCTCCAAATAACTAGAGGCAAGACCATAAAAGTCAGACATTTAAAACCAGCTATGAAGGGCCAACCCGGCACTAATTGAGCTGAAAATCCAAACCAAGGCAGACTTCTGCCTGCACAGAGGCACCACCAAACACCCCGTGGCTGCCAGCAAGATCCCTCCCAGCTGCAGGCACAGCACAACCTGGTGTTCCCACAGCCCTGAGCTCGGCCCAAAACCCTCAGGAAAAGCTATGATGTTCCTACTAACATTAGCAGAATGATGGATGGGATCATAACTCCCATTTAAATTCAAAAGACTTAAAATAGCTGTAATAAAACCGGTAAACTTTTACAAAAATCAAGTTTTCAAGGACATGTATCAGCATCGATAAAGACAGAAGGGATCATAAACCATATGTTACGTAAGGTAGGGAAGGTTAAGGCATTTCCAAATCCAGTTTTGCCCATATATAACAGTTTTGGCTGTTTCATTTAAATTAATAGGAAAAACTGTTTATAGAAGCCAAAGTTTTTGGGAGTTGGGAGCTCTGCAAATCACTGCAGGATGGAAATGATGCATGAACAGCTCCTCCCCAGCACAGACCTTTCTTAAGGTCAGCACTCCCGTGAAGCACAATCCAATCACAGGAAGTTACATATAAAAAAACCTTCTCTGACAGACCTAATCAATGACATTTTATGGGCATGAATTGTTTTAACTTTATATTTCTAATGCATCTTGCTCCAGTTAAGATTGGATTATAGCTCTGATTAATACTGTGGTATTTCCAACCAGAAGAATTTTATGTTCCAGCTCTGCTGTGAGGGTCACATAAAACATCAAAATTTGCTAATGATATGTAAATGAGCTAATTTGAAGAAAAAAGGAGTGTCAAGTAAGAGTTTTGTGGCGTGGCTGCTCAGGGTGATGCTTTGATGCTGCCTTGGCGCGGCTGCCACGCCGGGCAGGGGAGAACTCAGCTGGATGGTTTGTTCTCCCTTGGTGTGCAGGAAGAGGTTCCTGCTCTGCCCACACCGAGCCCACCCAACCCCTGTGCCCCTGCAGGGACTGACACAACAAACAGCTCAGCCGCACACCGGCTGTGAGCAGACTCCCCACCAAATGGTCAGTGACTCCCGAACGCAGCCGCCCTCCGGCAGAACGGGAGCAATTCCCAGAGCAGCGAGAGGCAGCGGCTGGGTGGAACCCGCTGCCCAAGGCACACCTTGTTGAAGACCCAGATCTCCCCGTTGACGGTGGGCCGGGGCACGCCGTGCCCGTTGTAGTGGAACAGCACCCGCTCCTCCTTGGCGTTGCGGCGCAGGGACGTGCACAGCTTCTTCACCTCGTCCACCGTGGGGTCCAGGCTCTGCTTGTACCTGGCCTGGGGACACAGAACGGGAGAGAGAACCAGCCCGGTTCAGACACAGGCAACGGGGAGCACAGGAGCGTGGGTGTGAGCTGGGTGCTTTGGGAAGAGAAAACACAACCCGTTTACGGCCGGCTGAATGGACAAAGGGCCCCTGCGGCGCTGCGGGGGACCGTGCACGCACCAACACCACCAGTGTGAGCGGGTTTATCGCAGCTCCCAACCCTGATCTGCTTCACTCAGGAATTACTAAGGTTCAAAAAGCCTTGGGAAGGAGAGACCTGTTTCAACATTAGCCAGACTCAAAAGCAACCCCTCATGATGAGTGGTGACCAGGACCCGAGTACTGTACAAAACCTGCTGTGGGCAGCCTGTTTGTAAACCGAACTAAGGCCTCCGAAGTCTGGGCTTTTTAGGTTTTCCTCTATGACAGGCAAAGAAAAGAAAGTCTTAAAATATCACACTAAAAGAGGAGGAAGCACTTTAATGAAGAAATGGTTTGATTATCTATGAAACTTGAAAAGCATATACGGTGCTCTCGATTAACAGCCAACAGGGAGGAGGGACACAAGGAACGGGAGCATTTAATGACTGTAACGACAGAGAAAAGCAAGCAAAAGGAGAAAAAATATGAAGCAAGAACCAGTGATGTGACAGCCTCATCCTTTCTGCGAACCCCAGCACTCGGGAGAGCAGGGAGGCCACACTGATCTTCCCACAGATCCCCCACCTCCTCCTCTCTCCACTCAGCGCTGTGATGAAGATGCTGATTTGACAAAATGTGCCCTTAAATCCCGGCCAGCCTGTGAGCAGCTTCAGCAGCCACCAGGACCAGAGCGCAGGGGGAATTTTCAGCTTTTTTTCCACAGAAGAACACGCACATTTGAGCCCTTCTCATGTCCCTGGAGCATCAATATTAAACACAGCTCACGATTAATGGAGGTGGATTCAAACTCTGAAGTTTGTAGATCTAAACATCCAAACTGCAGACAGATCATTTGGGCCCAGAGAAACATGGGGATGAGGAGAAGGGAAACAAGAGGAGGGAGCCTGAAACAGCAGAGTCTTCACCCTGCCATCGGCTCAGGACTCCCAGGTGTGAGCTTATGACACGTCCTGCACACACACGACAAGCAGCAGGTACCTGTCTCACACGTGACACCCAGCTCAGCTGTGGTGCAGGACGATTCATCCACTCCACAACTCCTCCCTCCTTTCCAGGCATGAAGAACCATTTTCAAACACAGTTTTAGTTCTCATGCGAACATTTTGCATTTCAGCATCACTAGCCTTTAGATGAGCCCCTTGCTTTAGTCACCCTCCTCTCTTTCCCTCCTTTGTTATTCCTTTACCTTCCCTGGGAAGGTGCTACATTCCTTCCCCTCCACTTCCCAGCAGTACTTAGTGCAAAAGGTAACAGAGAGCCCAACCAAAAGCCCAAAAGGTCTGCAGGGCTTAATCTTGACAATTTCTGCTGAAATCCCAGACACACAACCAGGCCTTAGGTGCTGTTTTTTGCCTGTTTTTATGAGCTGTTGACCAGTTCCTGACTATTGCTGCACCTGAACACTCTCCCTGCCTCCCACCACGTGCTGATGCCAGACAGTTCCTGGAGCTTGGCAAGGAGTCTGTGCTTCCCGATGGAATCAGCAGCCAAGACACTGCAGCCCTCGCCTCCTCTGCAGCCGCTGCCCAGCTGTATCCGCCGCTCCAGCTGATGCTGCAGCCGGAGCTGTCGGAATCCTGGCCGGAATCCTGGCCGGAGTGCCCTGATGGACAGGCAGGAAAGTGCTGACAGTGATGGCAGCTGCCTTCGGGCGTGAGTGTGGTTTTCTGGTCACCTCAGTGTCTCACTTGAAGAGCTCCTGTCAAAAGCAATAACGTTGTGCCGGCCTGATCCGGACGATCCTTGTTATTCTGCTCACACAGGGAAAATTAAGTTTTGCTTGTTTATTGCCACACTTTCATGAAACAGGCATTGGTTTACCCAACCTCTTCCCTGTAAAGTTGTTACAATTACAAAGTTAATTTTTAAGACAATTCAACTTCCAGTGTTTAAACTTCTGGATCGATAAAACACTGTATTGACAAATTTGCAGGAAACAGGAGTTTCAGTACAAAGGAGTCCTGGCAACGAAGCCAGGAAAAGAAAACAGTTTGGGGCAACCACACCAAGTGAGTGGCTCTGTGCCTCTGTGTGGACATTAACAGGAACCACGTTTCATGCAGAAATCTGGAGTGAGATGGCTCTGCCAGAGTCATCGTGCAGTTGCCTCTGGACGCACCCTCACACCCTTATTTATCTTTAAAGTGTGAAATCACCTTGTAATGACACGCAGGAAAACCCAAACGAGGGCCACGTTCAGCAAGCTGAGAAGCCACAGAGCCGGCCCGGACGTCACCGACCACCATCAGTCTCCCCAGCAAGACCCCTCAATTCCCATCTCTCTCCAGGAGCCACAGAACAAAAAGCATAAACTAAATGAACTCAGGTATTGAATTACCGAGCATCACCTGGAGAGGGTAACCACGCTTTGAAACTGCCTGGGTAGCAGGCAAAGGGAAAGCAGGAAGCGTGACATCAGTTTTTAAAGGAATCCAGAAGAAATCCAGAGCAGGCTGAGCTCTGTGCTGGGCACTTGGTCAGAATAATAATAAACAAACAGAACAATGAACAAACACCTCAGGGAGGAGCCCATTCAGCATCTCTAATGAGGAGTCAGACTTTTTAAATCAAACTCTTATCTTGTAGGGGTTTTTAAAGAAATCAAAGATGTGGAGATGAGAGAAAGTATCTTTTTGATATAAACCCATCTGGATTCCCAGAGGATATTTAGCAAGATCTCAACACAAAATTGGGAGGAAAAGCCCATACATAAAGACTTGCTTATGAAAGAGGCAGGTGGGAGGAGAATCCTTAAGTCTGTCCATGAACAGAAGTCACTGTGAAGTTTCAAGAGGATCAGTTTCGTAGCCTGACTCATCCAGCATTAATAAACATTATTGAAAAGGAGCATGACAGCCTGGCGAAGGCAGAGGGTGATCCTGGATCACTGCAGGCAGACCCTGCCACGGGCACAGGCTCAGCAGCGCTTTGGAAGAGGATTTTCACTACCCATAAGTTTATACTCACAAATTTCTTTTCCATTAACTCCATTACTATGGACTTCTCCCCGTGTTCTGTCTCCTGTACGATGCCAGGCTGGCCTGCTTCCAGCCCTACTCCCAGGCCTTCGGAGGGGGAAGCTGTTCTAGTGAAAAACTCCAAACTTCACTCATAAACAAAAATACTTTGTCCTTTGGTTCATTCAAAACAGTGATTAACATCTCAGTCCTGAGATTCGCCGTGATTTAATGTTAATACTGACTAAACCAGAGCTTTTTTTCTTGCATCAAAGAGGGATTTAGGATCCTGCATTTACACTGGCTTTGGAGACACATCAAAGAACAGACAAATTTAGAACCGTACACAGACACTCATTTTTGCACAACTGCACAACAAACGAACAATCATAGGCAAGAACTCTTTCAGGAGCAGTGGAACCAGGACAAATTTTCTGCTCATTTTTGGGTTTTCTATCACCTCGCAGCCTCCTCCTGAAGGTTTGGATGTTTCCAGTAAATGTTTAGGACAAACACAAAATCTGAGTTCTCAACCCTTTTAAAAACGGCCCGTGATGTGTTAAGGTTGCTGGGATGAACTCTGGGTGCGTGATGCAGTCCCACACTGCACAGTGTGACAGCCTGGCTTCCTCAGGAAACCAGCCAAAACCATATTCAATCTTTGGAATTCCTGTAGGAACATACTCTGCTCTACCCCAGCACAAGCTTTGGTTTAAAACAACCCTTAACTGCATCCCTAAAAGCCTTTCTGCATCCTGCCAGGGCAGGGCTGTCCCGCTCCAGGTCGGCTGCAGCGCACGGGGAGCAGAGACACAAAGAGCGGCACGAGCCCGTTGTGTGACAACTTCAGATAACTCAGCACTGTAAGAAGTGACTGCAAGTTACCCCAACTATCCGTCCATCACAAACCCAACGGCCTCACGCCCAAGCCGATACGGCCACAATAACTCTTGGGTTACACACATCATGCAAATGGAAATTATTCTGAACCACATCCACAGACTCCAGGCATTTTAATTTCTATTTTTTTTAAAACCACCTTCTAGGTGTTTTAATTTTAGGTTGTGGGCACATGAAATTACCCTGATGTAAATTCATGAGGATTAGTCCAAGATAATAAAAACTGCATATTTAAGTACAAGGGAGTGTGCTGGAAATCCCAAATTGACGTTACAAGCTGCGGCTTAACCTGGTTAACACAGGCCACGAGAAAACATTACTGATAAAATTATTAGTCACCGCTAACTTGAGAAGTATTAATTACAGTGAAGACATACTATAACTTAGAGCTGCTTAAGTTCAAATGCTGAACTAAGCCAAAGGAAGACTCTTGCAAGCCTCAGGCCAGTCCTCTTGCGTGTTTGGGTGCATTTCAAATCCAGCTCCATCTCCTCCGTGCTGATTCCCTCCCGAGGCTCCCACGGGTGAATCTGCTGATGCCCAGGATGGGATGCATTGCTGGAGCTGAGCTCTGAGCGTGGCACATTTCCTCTCCTACCTGGAGTCAGCACTGTGGCAACTTTACCTTCCCTCTGCAGACTCTCTGACCTTGCTTTTAAGTCCAATGTGAAATGAATTCTAAAGTACCTAATCCTCACTGTGCAGACTCAGGATTCCATAATACTTCCAAAAAAATACCTTTGAGCAGTTTGTTCACGAGAACTGATGTTGACAGGGAAGATAAAAATCAGGACTACTAACCTTGAGTGTCTGCTACAATACATCCAGGAGACAGGTGTGTTTCTCAGCAGTTACAAGCTGCTTCACACTGCAAGGTCTGTGCCAAGATTTACAGAAATTCCACCCACCAGCTTGACCTGTTTGGTACAAATCCCTCCCTCTCTGCTCAAATAAACATTCTGAGAGGGCTATGTAAATAATTGTCCATTTTTAAACAAAGGGAATTGTAAAAGAACTCAAAGCTGCTTCTCATATGCCAGATCTGCATCCTCAGGCTGGAGACAGTTCAATGGGTCACATCACAAAATGCCCTAACAGGATTTCAGGAATACCCCCGGACACATCTTTAAAACCCGCGTAGTCAAACAACCCAACGGCCAAGTATCAGTGTCATTTTAGTCCCATTCCTTCTCTAGGACCTCAGTTTTAAGACCTCGTTAAAGTCTCAGGCTCTGCATCATCTTGTTTCTTAAATATAAACTTAGATATTACTGGGAGCCCAGTTTAGGCTGCAGAGCCACAAACTGGTGCATCCTCAAACTGGGTGACTTTATATTCTGGCCCAAGTGCATCCTGCTCGCAGGATGGATCTGTGAGGGTGGATTCATGCAGAGCAAGAAGTTCATCTTCTCAACATTAAGTAATTATTCAGCAATTTCAAGTTTTCCTCTGATTGCAAAATAATCGTTTAATGAAGCAATATTCTGATTAAAAACACCTTAATGAGTTAGCAGAAGGAAAACAAATCATTCTCAGGTTTATGCTTTGTTAAGCTCCACAAGAAAGGGGTTAAACCCAAAGCATTTCAGACTTTTCTCATTCTGCCTTAGAGATGAACAGGAATATAAATAAAAATGTCAATAGTTTTCTCTGTTAATGCTCTTAAGTTTTGCACAAAACTGGGGTCTGTCAGCAAGAAGCTCCAGCTGTCTAATACAGCACCCTTTGCATGTCCAAGTCTGCAAGCACTGACTCCTTGTCCGGTGGATCCGAGTGGTATTCAGCAGATGAAGAGCACCAGGGATGCTGCCAAGGGATCCGCAGGAGGCTCCTCCCTGTCTCCCACCACCAGGGATTCACCACCCACCACGGAACACAAAGGCAAGGTGTTTTTAAATAGGTCACCCAGAGCTGGGTGGTAATTACAGAAACACAATAATCAGCTTGGAGAGGCAGAGCTGCTTTTCTCTTCAAGGAGCCTTTGAACATCAACTCTGTCTTCCCATCTCAGGACAAACTGACATCAATGGTCAGAGGTAAATACCCTCAAATACACAAATCTTGCTCATCTGCCAATTCTCGTCCCATTTCGATGACAAAGCACAAAGGAAAAGCCAGGTGAAGTATAAAACACGCGAATGGATGTTCTGTCAGGAGAGAGTGGAAAGAAAGGCCAGAGCAAGCGCGGTCACAGAGGCCGCCGCCAACACAGGACCTCAAAGCGAACAGCAATTGAGATGCTGGTGAAAAAGCAAAGGAGAGGCAGTTCAGGGCAGCCTCACGAAGCTCCACCTTGGCCAGGGGGACCTTTTGCTTCTGTAAATGCCCAGGTGTGTAAGGGAGGGAGGGGAGGCAGCAGGTGACAGAACCTGGTTCCTGGCAGCCTTGAGCCCTGCTATCTGCAATGCATGAACAGTTCAGTTCACAGAACAGCTTAATGCCACTTCCCTGTCTTTACAGCTTCTGAACAAACTTCCACACAGCAGTTCATGCCCGCAACTAATTTCTTCCTTTTTGTGACTCATTTTTACAAGAGAATCTCAAAGAAATCAGTATTGAGTACTTTACTGCTGAAATTTCACAGTTTCCACTTTCAGTGGTGTCTTAAAGATTTATCAGATTTCTTTTTCTCACTGTTGAAAGCATTAAAGCATGAGTTCTACCTAGACTGAGCCCTGGGATTGGAGCAGGGAGCTTCCTCCTTGTACAGCTGATTCCCAAATCCTTCAGTTATCACTGCTGGAGGAGCTTTTCCACGCACAGCTGCTCCCAGGTGAGGGCAGTGCCTCCAGGTGCAGTTCAGGCTGTGGAGCTCCAGCAGCCTCTGCCATGGTTCAGGATGCAGATGCTCACTGTGACTCGGTCCCGGAGTGAACGGCCTGGCAGCAGGAGGAAACAGATGGCCCAGATGAGATGTCTCAGCACAAAAAGAGCAGCTTCAGTGCAAGGTGTCTTTTGGGATGGTCTGAACCCAGACCCTGGTCTCATGCTCTCCCCAGCCAGGCCACGCCGGGATGAGGGAGGGTTGGGATGCAGATCACTCAGAGGCCAACAAAAGAAGAACTGCAATGGCTGCTTCACCTGTCCTGATCTTCTACACACTCACAAGACAAGGTAAAAAAAAAAAAGGGGGGGGGGTTTCATCCTTTCCCATACTTAAAATCTGTGCTTTTCTGGCCAAAGTGCTTCCAGAGGGGTATTTTGTGGAAGAGCCTCTGGCTGACAGTGACACTCTGAATGGCACCATGACAGGTTTTCAGACAGAAGGAGAATGGCAAGACTGGCTTTGGCAATTAGACCTGTTGACTCCTCTCCTACAACAGACTTTTTTTTGTTCTGGAAAAAAAAAGAAGTGCTGGTTTATGCTGAACACAGTTGATCTTTAACAAGACAGCAAAGGATTGATACAGCAGAATTTTGCAGAGCCTGAAATAGCTGCCAAATTCAAGAGGCTGTTGGGAAATAAAAACCAACAAATATAGTCCTCTAAGGAAAACCTGGTTTTGTTAAACAAGGTCACACAGTCTTTTTGTTGTTTCTTTCCCTCTTATTCATTTTTCCTTACATGTTCCTACATCTGCAGAGTAGGGAGACCAAGTACCAGTTTTTCCATGTTCCCCTTTGGAATTCTACAGCATTTCTTCTGCAGGAGCAATTAGTATTTGCTGTTGTTTTAAAAGAAAAACCCTAAAGAAATAAAGGAAAAGTATGACTCACTGAGAGACCAATAATTAGGTCATGTGTTCAATTAGTTTTCATGCTTAAGTAGTTACTCTTCAGGAAATGCTCCCCCTTTGATGTGCAGCAGCAACTTTCCAATTAATTAGGCAGAAAGAAGCAATGAAGGAATGAAACCTCAGAAACCTTATCAAAGCCTAGAGATCTCTAATGAGGGGAACAACAGCATCAACAACAGACAACATGCACTAAAAGGTAGAGGCTTTCAATGATCCATTTCAAGTATCTTGGCTTTACTTCCTTTGAAATTAAGAGAAGACTGTTGGGAAGCAGACTAGAAGAGAGGGAGACACAGCCTGTTTGATCAGAAAATCACTGTTTCCTTGAAGACTTGCCACAAAAGAGATAATCTCTCCATATTGTAGGAGATGTGTCCTCAGAGACCATCACTCACTGGTGGAGGCAAGAGGCATGGCACAACGGGTGAGATCAGACTAGAGAAAACAGGAAAACCCTTCCCTTAAAATCTGCAGGGTTAAAATCCTGGGCATAGTTGAGCACAAGCGGACACGGAGTGCTGGGAGTTCCATCCTGGCACCGAGCCCCTGGGGGAAAGGATCACACATGGCCACTGCCCAGCTAAGTGAGCAACCAACTCACAGCGCCCACCCCCTGCCCGCCCCCGGAGGAGCAGCAGCTCTGCCCCTCTGGGGTCGGGACCCAGGTCCCCGGTTCCCTCAGGTCCCCTGCTGCAGTCCTGCTCCTCGATGGTGGCACCTCTCTGAACTGAGGGCAAAATGGTACGACCACGTCCCCTAAATGGGTTGGAAAGACCTAAAACACGCCCAGAGCAATGAGTGCAGACATGTCATTGCCTGCCTTAACAAGTGACACCAATGTGAGTGACGGAGCATCGCAGAGAGGACTGCCCAAGGAACAGCAGCACAACTGCCGTGTGTCACCTCACCCTCAGCGACCAGGGACGCACCAGAAGCAGACATTCCCAAACACCAATACTTGCTTTCAAGCCACCCTTCCCAAAGGCTTTCTAAAAGTTTATTTAATCTTGCCTTCTAAACTTCCCCAGTCCTTCCCCTATCCAGGACTTTCCTCCCCCTTCACAGCTCACAGTTTTCCACCCCAGGGATGCCCATTCAGGTGGAGCTATAATGAAATCAAGTAATTCCATTAGAGAATTAAAACAGTCAAAATCACTCTCTCAGTGAGAAAGGAGGAAATTGAGAGAAGGAAAAGGGAGACAACAATGTAGCACTAGAATTCAAAGATCAATACTGTAACTGACTTTGTTTTATTTAGGCAAGTGCGGGTAAGGGGGAAGAGTTCCTTGGGGTGCGATGTTTCAGGCTGATGGTGGATGTTGCACGGGGGTGCAGGAGCCCTGGAGTTCCCCACTGGAAGGGCAGGAGGGGACTGGTGATGCCAAATTACAGACCTGCTGTGGGTAAATCTTACAGAGGCACAAACCTCTCACACTCCATTAAGCTACTTATCAGAGGATGTAAAAAATCGCAAATTCCACAGAAGAACTGACCTTCAACTTGAAATAAAGGTCTCATTAAACGGCAAGATCCCACTAAAACAGTTCTGTAGGATCTCAGAAGAGCTCGGAGCAATAGAGGAGTGTGTGTGTCTGACATTCTCCTCACCTCGCCTCTGCCCAGGAAGGGTTAAACTGCACATGTGGGCCTTCCTGGCAGGACTGGGAAAGGTCATCAGAGAACAAGGAACAGGACTGCAAAAAGCACCTGGTGCAGGAGTGACACTGGGATTTATGGGGACCAGTAAAGTCACAACAGAGGTGTCAAAATGATCGAGCAAAGGAAGAAAACATCCTGTGAATGTTCTGGGCAGTTTAGAGTTAAAGAGAGAAACTGGTCAAAAGCCACTGCCAACAAAGAGAAAACAAATCTATAATTTCATGCAAATTTAATAAGCATATGCTCCAGATTACTTCCTATCAGGTCTTGAATTATGTAAACTTGCATCATCCAGCCCACAGCTCTGCCTCTGGCTGCACAGCCCCTTCTCAGCGGCTCAGACACACGGATGGAAACCCAGGGAGCTTGACTGTCAGGGGAAGGCTGGGAGCCAAGGAAGGAAATGTCTCTCAGGAGACACAGGGGGAACAAAGTCTGACACCCTTCTAAGAAAGCAGCCAGCAATCCCAGCCCGAGCACATCCCACAGGTTCTGTACAAGGATCGGTGCTCATGGGGTCGCTGGTGCTTTCACACGAAGTGCTGGGGCTCAGCTCTGAGAATTCCAGCCAGGAGGATGCAGAAAACACATTCCCTCAATCCAGTCCCCGAGCACAGGAGCAGTGAAATGCTGCGGAACACCTTCACCCTCCCCACCCAGCCCCTGTGCTCAGCTCTGCAGTGCCACAGCACAGAGCCAGGTCCCGGGTTCCACTGATAAATGGAGGTAAACTGGGACTTACAGAGCAGTAACTCCTGCTCATAAAAAATCCCCACGAGCTACTGCATCTCCATAAACCATCTCCCTGCAGCAGCATTCGCAATTCGCAGTCCATTAGTCCTATTTTCAAAGTCTGTTGACTCTTAAACTAAGGCAAGTTCTTGCCTTTGGAATAGCACAACATGCAGTGCTGCCAAGGAAACTGAATTTACACCTCAACAGCAGGGAAATTATTTGCTACTCACTGCCAGCACAAGCAAAGCCGTGATCTGGCTGGGCACTTACTACAGGGTTGCACCTAAGGCAGGCAGAATTCTGCAGGGAGTAATAAATGGAGATCAGAAGCAGAGAAATCCCATTTCAATATGATCCATTCCTTACCCAAATATTTTAAATGCAGAGCATGCAAGGCATCTCCCAAAGAAATTCCAAGCATCTTATTCTGGGCAATTAGAGTGGTACAAAGTGCTGTCTCAGCCAAAGGCTCCCCTTTCCCACGGTGTTCCCTGGATGCTCCCTGCCAAACCCTCTGTTCCAGCAACCCCAGTTCCACTGAGCATCTCCAGCCATTCCCCAAACTACCAGACCCCCAAACCAGGGGAGCAGTCCCAGGGAAGGTTTTCTCCTGCAGTCAGGCACTCAGAGTCCTCCACTTTTCACTTTCACTCCGTTTTCTCCTTTCATTTTCAGCTGCTTAAGCAGCCCCTTTGATCCCTGTAATTGAGTCTCTTTCCAGATTACCCTCAGGTTTAACCCCTTCTCTGTCCAGTGAAACTCAAACCCCATGACCCAAGGGAGGGTCAGTGAAGAGCTGTCTGTTTTCTTTCCACTTTTTCACCAGCACCTCAATTATCTCTGCACTGAGCTGCAAGAACTCTGCCTTGTTCAGAGAATTCTTTGTCAAGACAGACCGAGCCCCCAGCTCTGTCATCTCCTGCTCTCTCCCCAGTACAATCTTTATTTGAGAATTGCATGAGATGTCTGAATATTTGCTAAACTGCAGGATTTCGCAGATGAAACAACAGCTGAAGTGGTTTTACTCCCACAGCACACAAATTTATGTAGCTACACAACAATAAAGCAACGTCTTAAATTTAATCAGAACAAGTACTTCAAGCAATGGCAAGCTGATAAATTATTTAGAAAGGGGCTCAATAAGACCTGGAAGGAAATATCCATCAGCTGTGCAGCCTGGGAGCTTCCAGAAACAAGGAATTCTCATGCTTTATCCCTTTTACGGCTTTTTTCAGCTAAGCTGTTTGTATTTAACAAAAAGGGAGATGTTTGAACAACATGCTGCAGGCAGAAGTAGCCAAGGAGTGGCAGCAATGGCACAGGACTGGTCACAGCGTCCATCACTGGCACAAGCCATTACCAGGAATTAGCACCGTGTGTGCATTCACAACCAGGTATTAATGACAGGCAGCTCACGGGTAAGGAACTGACAGCCTGGGAATACTGGCTATTTCAGAAGATTTTAATCATTTGGTCTTTTTTTCAGACTGCCCCATTTTCCCCAAATTGTCTTCCTTCCATCCATTCTGCCATCTCTCCTCAGCCACTCCAAACCACGGAGAAACAGACAAAACTAGATGTATTAGTATTTATATGAAAGCTCTAGGAAATTCAATAATGTTCCTATTGTTTTATTGCACATAGCACATCAACTTCTCTTTATTACTGCAGAAAACTCAAGAGCCCTGTGGAGTGCAATAAAGCAGGACGTGTTTGGCTTTGCAATGGTTCAGGGGCTGTGATTTCCTGCAGGAACCAGAACTCACAGCCATGCCGGCTCCGGGATTGCCCCCACCAGGCCCACGCAGGGAACCTGCTCCTTCTGACCTGCCCCTCGTCCCTTAGGACCAGGGACTCCACTATAGAGCATCTTTGCATCAAGATGTTTTACTCTCCTTTTCTATTTCAGGCACTATTTGAATTTTCGGCCAAATTCTTGGGCTGGTAGATTGAGATTTTAAAACTGTCAATGTACCATGAGGGAAAACAACAAAGGAAATTCTGTTGTCTTAAACACATACTAATATCTGCCAGAAATACTTCAAGACAAGTCCTTCTGAAATATACTTAAAAACGCTTCAGAGAAAAGCATGTGACAGACCATGATGCACAGATTCAGTCAGGCAAAGGTTTCACCAGGAAAACAGCCCAGGAACACTCACCCTTGGCTGCCAGTTCTCGTACTGCTTCTGCAGGTTTGCCCCAATGGTTTCCAGAGCCTTCTGAGGCCCCATGGACAGAGGATCTGGGAACAGAACACAAAGGAGCATTTCTGACTCAAGCTGAACCCCTCAGATCATTGATATTTTCATGCAGGTTCCTTCCATGACCAACTGCAAACTCATAAACATGAGTTTATGATTGCTCATGGAATTTACCTGGGGGCAACACCCAAAAGTTATGCCCGAATTCTTCACTCAAATACAAATCCAGTTCCGTTACAGGCTGTCAAAGCTGGAAGATTTCTCTCACTAAGGTACTGAACACAATTTAGTTCTGAAGGACAGGAGGGGCTTTACATGTTTCTTTTAATACTGAAAAAAGGTTTCTATTGTAAACAATGACAAAAATTCAAATTGGTTAAATATTTGATGATAAACATTTGCTCTTGATGGATGAAAATCCTGCTTCATTTACTTCCTTTGCTTCCTGCTTCACAGATTATGTGCCATTTGTAATATTTAAGAAGTTAATTTTATCACTAGATAATTACCACCATCCATACATAGCAATACAATTCCAGCCTATGTGCTTTATTCAAACACCATGAACATATAATTACACTATTAACAAGCTTTAAAAAACCAACCTAGAAGCTAATATTTCACTGTTTAATATAAATTATTTTAAAAGCATTTAACCAAATCAATTAAGGGTTTGGGTTTTTTTACAAATACTCTACTCTTGTTAGAAACAAAATATAATAAAGTAGGATGAAAGCAGGATCGTGTAAGTTATTTTTCTTTAGTGAATAAAAGCTGGGATCTTATTTAACTTCCAGTAGTAAACTGTGTGCTCAGACTGTCTCCAGGAGCACCCACTCCCCCCAGGGACAGCACCCACTGTTACAAACACCCTGCACATTGCAGGGGGCTTTTCTGGGCTGTTTAAGGTGAGTTTTAGGCTGATCGCTGGGAGCTGCTGCACACGAATCCCCCAAACACACCCACACTACCTCACATCTTCTGGTAGACACCAGCTATTGCTGAAATTTAGAGAAAAGGAAACAAGAAAATAGCACAGACAAATGAGATGTGTTTATTTGAGTCCTTCAAAAGGACCAAAGTGAACCTGGAAAAAGACCTCAGGCATGACTCCCGTGCTGGGCCAGCAGAGGAGCCCGTGTGCAGGCTCTGAGCACCACTGACAATGCCCTGCACACCAACCCCGACTGCACTGGGGCCATTGCAGAGCCCAACAATGGCAGCTCCCAGCCCCACTGGGGCACTGCACCGGCAGGGACAGCGCCAGCCCTCGGGCCCCAGGGGAGCCAGGCTGGCACTGCAGCACAGCTGCCCCTCCAGCTGCAATCCAGAGACACACAGACCCCTCGGGAGCGCCCAGGGTGCACCTGGAAGGCACAGCAGGACCCGCACGTGCCTTTGGGGTGACGCTGCCACGGCCGTTTGTCAGCAGGGATCAAGAGCGGGTGACCCCAGCTCAGGTGTGAGCAGCAGCAGCAGCTGGAGCAGAAGAAGTGCACCCTCCCTGCAGAGACATCACCACACAGCCCGGTGGCCTCTCCGGGGACGGCTGTAAGGAAGAACACCCGATGCTCCTGCAGTTACCTTTGGCAGAAATTTGAAGTTGCTGGGAGTGGAAGGAGCACTTGTGTACACACACACACACTGAACACTTAATTGCAAAACTGCATTCACAATTCTCTTTGCTAATGATAGGCACTAATGACTTCACTTAAATGATTCTGCAATGCTTCTCATTCTCTTTGCTCTCTGCTCCTGTAGCAATGAGACATCAGAGCTGTTCTCTCCCCTGCACTGATGTATCTGTTTGTGCCTGCTCAGGGTTTTCCAACTGCTTTAAAGTCATCAGCGTTTTTAGGTTAAAAACCTGAGATGCTATGATTCATAAAAGCGGGTAGAGCAAGGTTAGAAACACGATCTTCTGAAAGTTTTTTAAGAAATTCAGTTTGTGCAGTGATTAATTTGCTCCTGGGGCCTGTCTAAGCCCTTGGAGTTGAGGATTACAGTGCCCGGCGTGGTATGTGCCGGAGGCTGAACATTCCCAATTCCTAGACAAAACACAAATCTCTCTGAGAAAGCTTTTGTACACAAGATATTTCCTTCTAATATTACTTCAGATTTGTCTCATCTTGATAATCAGATTTCTTTCTCTAAAACCAAGGGAACTTCTCATTTCTTCACAAAAAGACTGGAATTTAGTCCAACACTGCATCACACGAGCAAGCCCAGGTGTTGGAACTGCCGGCAAGGCATCCTTGGGAATAATTCCAGGTCTTCCGAATTCATGTTTCCAATTAAAACAGCCCTGGAGCAGCCCCCTCAACACACAGCAAAGTCCTTGCACTTTACAAACTTCCCTGCTCTGCTGCGTGAGGCAGCAAAGGGGCATTTCAAGCTTTGCAGATCCCAGCACTCCGGTGATGGAGCTGCTCAGAGACTTCCTCAGATATTTATAAATCTACAACAATTAAAAGCAAGCAAAGCAGCTCATTAACAGCCGGTTTCCTCCATGGTATCTCATTTCAGAACAAAGCAGGACATGACCTATGGCAGCAGCTGGGGCTGGTCTCTTCAGTAAACCACAGAGAGAGAAATCAGATCCCAGATTTCCTTTTGCTCACCCCAGTTTCAAGCTTAGGGAACTCACACCTTTGAGATGACCTTCCATGCTGTGACCCAGTATTTATAAGATTCAGAGTCAGCTGGAGCCTGGAAGCCCTGGAGACTCACCGATCCAGCATTCCAGGCGGGCGCAGGGAGTTGTTTTCACCACATCAGGAGGGTCCACGCCGACATTCAGGCACAGAACTAAGGCAACGCTCACAGTCTTCATCTGCAAAGACAGGCAACAACACACCTTAGTGCAGGAACAACAGCAGTTTGCACTTGGCTTTAAATTCTACCACTCCCAGAACTTTTGAAGGGTTTCAACCAACCTCATTTACCGGCTCTTTCACATGGACTATTTTAAGCAAGGCCTGACTGATTAAATTTTTCATCTTTTTTTATTAGAACAGTACTTAGACCCTGTGTTACTATTTTTATTGTTATTTCCAGAGCCCATTCTTCTCTTTCTGGCGTGGAAATAGAAAACAGTGAACTTTTGCTACTCATCTTAAATTAGCCATTGTCCAGCTGAAACACATTATTAAAACATGAGGAAATGCTATTCAGGGTCCCTGATCAATATTGTAATGTAGTGCACGATCTCCAATATTAAAACTAAGAGTATTAAAATGGAAAAATCCCCATGTGACAAACTAAACCTTAAAAATCCCCAAACAAACAAACATACATCAAAACCAACACATTAGTTCAATTTTGTTTTCTGCACCTGTTAGTTATCCTGGAGAGTCTTTATTAGGAGAAATCCTGGCTTGGCTCCCTCCCTGGGCCTGCAGCAGCATCACCCTGGCACTGCCCAGGCAGCACATGGGGCTGTGCCACACGGGCACCACAAACACACCCAACCCAAACCCACCAAACCTCACCCGGGACTCAAAGCCTGCGTTAAATCAATGACTGAGCACTGCAGCCAGACAAAAACACTGCTTGAAAATTACTATTTCACATCTTTATGGCCTTTCCTACACTCCCTCGTCCCAACACCGAAACCAGACAAGGAAAACAAAGGCAGTGATGTGGCTCCCAGTAATTCCATCAGGCATTCAGTGCTAGTCTGCAGCAAGGCCACCCACATCCCCACTTCCCCAGGGTGCTCACTGCAATTCACAACAGGAGGGAAAAAAATTCAAAATTTCACACTTAGAGAAACCCCAGAGACACAGAAATGTGTAATTTATAAGGAAACTGGAGCAGCCAGACCCTGTTCACACCACAGAGGGGGGACAGGCTCTATGTCAGGACAGAAATCCTGCAGTATTTCCTCACTCCCATGGCCATGATGGGGAACACAGAGTAAAAAATTAGCAGGAAATGTAGTTAATGACTTCATCCCAAACGATGTTCTTGCTAACAAACCCTGCAATGACATAGGAGTTCCCTGTGCCCAGGAGTTACCGAGGAGGAAGCAGCACTTTGCAGCACAGAGGTGAAAACAAGAGTCTGACCGGGGACCCCTTGACCAGGATGTCACGAGGGTTCCCAGAGAGTTGCACATGGATGGGGGGGAATGTCCACAGCTGATGTTCAGCACTGAGGACACAAGCACTTCGGGCACTTCACCAAAATTCAGAACAATCTGTAGTAAAAGCAGAGTTACTGGCAACATTACCCTTCGCTCCCACAGAGCGCTGCGGAGCAGCCAAACTGCCCCCTCCAAAAACCCCCGGGCACTGCACAACCCCTGGCACTGCCCTGCACAACCCCTGGCACTGCCCTGCACAACCCCTGGCACTGCCCTGCACAACCCCTGGCACTGCCCTGCACACAGGGCCACCCTTCCAGCACACCCCCTCCACTGCCAGCTCACGCGGGCTCAGGGAACCCCCAGGGCTGCAGGTGTGGAAGGGCACAGACACTGCCAGGAGTCACCACACGCTGGCAAACACGCCGAAAACCCTGAAGGGAACACGGAAAACTACAAACAAAATAACTTACGAGGCGCAGAAAGGGATAAATCATCCTTCCAAGAGAAAGTATCCTGCCAACCAATCTTCTCCATCTCATGTATTTATTGTTTCCCATTTGCAGTCTAATACTGACTTATTTTTCAATATTTTGCTAGTAATGTCTGATAGGTGACTTATGCTGAACAGGCTGATATTTATCTTCCATTCCCAAGTTCAGGGGTTTAAATAAGCACCTCTCCCAGAAAACTGACAGCAAACCCCTAATGAAAGGAACAGGAACTGATCCCAGAGACAAATGGGGTGATTTCCCCTCTGCCACCTCCCCCAAAGGACATAAAGTCTCGAACTCCACCACGACTCACTCTGCAAACAACAAGCACATCCTCAGGGAGAATTACAGCTCACTCCTCTCCCCTCTCACTGCTCCTCCACATCCATTCCTCAGGGTCAATCACAGAATGGTCGGGAGCTCGTTCCACCCCCTGCCACGGGCAGGAACACTCTCCACTCCAGGAAGCCCCGTCCAACCTGGCGCTGGACACTTCCAGGGATGGGACAGCCAAAGCTTCTCTGGGAAATCTGTGCCAGGGCCTCCTCACCCTCACAGGGAAGAATTTATTCCCAATATCCCATCTAACCCTGCCCTCTGCCAGTTTGAAGCCATTCCCCTTGTCCTGGCACCCCAGGCCCTTGTAAATAGTTTCTCTCTTTCTTGCAGGTTCCCTTCAGGTCCTGGCCACAAGGAGGTCACCCCAAAGCCTTCCCTTCTCCAGGCTGGACAATCCCAGCTCTCCCAGCCTTTCCTCCCAGCAGAGCTGCTCCATCCTCTGACCATCCTGGTGCCTCCTCTGGCCCCTCTCCAGCAGCTCCGTGTCCTGCTGTGCTGTTGTTGTTCCCCAGGGCTGGGGCAGCTCTGCAGGTGGGGGCTCACCTGAGAGGCAGAGGGGCACAATCCCTGGGACCAGCCCAGGGGGTGGCTCTGGGTGACAGTACATATGGCAGACAAAACCCCAAGTCCAAAAAGCCCAATAATGCTTTTCACATTTCTAAACTCTTTTGAAACACACCAGAAACTTCACTGCATATTTAAATCTTAATACAAGAAATATGAGGATCTTCTCAGCTGTCAAGACAGTGGAAATTTTCTTCTCCCCATTTCGAGAGTATATCCCCCAGAATACATTTCAATGGATTTTTGTTAGAATTAAAAAATGAAGCAGAAGAATATTTGGCAAGATGGTAAGAAAACCAATATCCTATGTGCTTTCTTAGCAAAGGCCCAAGATCAGACCAGAGCAGCAATTACAGTGGGCTCTGTGCTGGGGAGTGTTGTCGGTACGTTAAAAAAAAAAGGGATACAATTCCCAAGCTTGTATTGCATCCAATCCAAAGTGGTTTCATGACTCTGGGTCAAAACCTGCAATACTTAAATTGCAAAATTCCCTCAGTCAAAATGCTCTTCCTGAGAAGTGCTGGCATTGAATTCATGCCCAAACCCATCGGAAATGGGAGTCAGGGACCAGAGGGAGTTCTGCATCTGCTCGGGAAAGCAGATATTTATTAAAGCATTTGATATTAAAATCTGTATCTCATACTAAAGATCAGAGACCTTGTAAAATATTTCTAACTCCCCTCGTATTTTATTTAGAGACCAAACTGATCTGCAGGTGAGTACCGTGCAATTTCTGCTGCTATTTTCAGCTAGAAAAAAACATTATGTTATCTTCCCAAGAATAGGTTTGACTGAAAAGGTGAAGTTTCATCCTCGCAGGGAGCCCACCTGATCCTACTGGAGCATCCCTGAAAGTGATTCCAGCCCAGGCTGGAACCAAAACACCCAATTTCAGCAGTGCTGGATTTGTTACAGCCTGAGTAAGAATAGTTTAATAACTTCTAGTTCAAGTAATACCAAGAACAAGTCAATGCATTTATGAGAAATTTTGCATTTTGTGGTACATTTCAGACTGGACGTTTTAAAACCCATAAATATTTGATTTCTTCACTGCAATTTGTCAGGCTGAAAACTTTCTCTTAAACATTACCCAGAAGAACACTCAAGTGTTAGAAACCTGTCTGGGTTTATGCCAGTCAGTTCAAATTGCTTCTGCAAGTTAATATAAACACAAGGTTAAGTCAGCATTAAACATGAAATATATGCCACATTATTTTACAGAGCTGAGGGTGAAGTTATCAACATTAAATACAAATACTGGGACAGATTTCCAGATTTCAAATTCTCCTATCAGTCTCATTTGGAAATCATCACTGCCAGGAGGCTCAATTCCCTCTTGCGCAGGAAGTTCACTCCTTCCTAAAGACTTTTTCTGGACATTTTTACACAGATTTAATACAAGCAACAGGCAAACCCAGAGAGGTGTTCCAGAGGTAATTCCAGGATGTTGGCTCCTTTGGAGACGTGCTCCAACGAGGAAGTCTCCCATATTGAGCAGTAACAGCATCATTTAGCAACACAAAACACGGTTCTCCCTTTGGAGTTCCAGTTCCAGTTCGCTCTGCAGCACCAAAAAATCATGTTTTCTCTTCCCCAATCCTTCCCATTTTGGGATCCCAGCCGAGAGGTGACAAGTGAGGACAATCTGCCCAGGCATCATTCCAGGGCTCTGGCACCACGCACCGCTGAGGAATGCAGGTCTGCCAATCAGCCAGGGAAAAGGCTGGAAGTACCGAACAGGCACACAAACCCCGGACCTTCCTGGTGCTCTCCATCACAGAACTGCACACAAACCCAGTGGAGTGACTCCGAACACATCCCACAGGGACACAGCTTATCTCAGCCCAGTGAACAGGCAACGAGAACACAGATTCCAGCTGCCTCTGCAGCTCACCTGCACCATTGGCAAGGTAAAACATCTAAAAAGGAAGAGCTTTCAGTTTCAATGACATTTTTTTCATGTAAAGTTTAAGATAAATAAATCGTTATGGAAAAAAAATGTCCGTGTGCCTCTCCACGGTGATAAAAATAGTGGAAGGCAAAGAAAACCTTCAAGATAACATTAACAATTCACCAGCTCTGCAGGTTGTCTCCAGCCATCTGGAGCCCAAACAGTGGGCTCCTGGTGTGCCAGCCTGCTCTAGATTCCTAGATCAACTCCTCCTGAGTTTGTTTTCCTTCTCTAACCTCTGTGTTCAGCACTAACACTGAATTTTCTTCAGAAAGTTCAGAGGTTTATTATGTCCAACATGTTCTCCCGCCCAGCAAACAGGGCTCCTACGCCTGGCTGATGTGCCAGCAGCGACACAGCTCCTCACAAACACACCTTGACCTGCTGCCTTCACTGTTTACTTTGCAAGCACCCCTTAAGCTCATGGCTGAGTTACTGCTGCCAGTCACTACCCCAGATACCCACGGACACTGCCTATCTCCTTGCCTGGGAACACTGTGCATCTCCTCAGTCTGACACCCATGGACACGCTGTGGCCCAGCACCCTCAGCTCCGAAGGTGCTCTCAGAAATGAGAGGTGGCTGCGTGTGACCAACTGCTCTTGAGATTAAATCCTGCACACTTAAGCAGGTTGATGCCCTGTCACAGCAAAGCAGCCACTGCCTTCCGAGCTCAGATGCAGAGAAACAAATTGGTGTTTCCTTGTCCCCGCCAATCATTTCTTAAAAATAATGAAAAATAGTAGAAATCAAATCTTTTACTTCTATCATCTCTCTTTATACAACACGCAAAAGAATCAGTAGGCATTTTCTAGATGTTCTTCTCCATTTGATCTCTGACAACGTGTTTCCTCCTCACCTCCAGCCCAGCCCTGCTCTGCATTTGTACCGGCTCCTCTCCACCGCATTCCCACTCCTGTCTAGCACTGCCTTGAAAAGGTGTCGGTCTTCCCAGGCACTGACTGACTCTACCTTCAGATCTTCCTTGCAAACTGTTCTTTCAAATCATTCCTAGACGGCACTCTCAGATCTTTAGGGAGTCAATAACACCAGACGCACACGGAGTGTTTGATCAGGAGTCGCTGCCTCGTTCCAGTGGAATCCCTGAGCCACAGACAACTGCTCCACATTCGAGTAACTTCTTAAAAGAGGTCTTTTCCTGAGCTTACAGGAGCAAGCAGAAGAAAATGATCAGGGCGAGACCAAATCCATAAATTCAAGCGAAGTGTCAGGAACATAAAAATGGAGATGTTGACTGTGTTTGAGAAGCACATGGTACAGAACGCTGTCCCCCTGCTTCCCAAGGCTCAACCACAGGACCCCAGCAGGGGCTTTAAATCCCTTCCCACTGCTGTGCCATGGAGAAAAGGGAGAGGTCCCAGAGGGAACAAACCATGATGCAGTCTGTGCTTCTGCCTGAGGCTTCATCAGGCTGCAGGGAAGTCAAGCAGAGGGACATCCAGGAACACAAAGCTCCATCCGGATGCGTAGAGAGGGGCCCTGGCCCAACCCACGGCTGTGCCCACAGTAATTACACTCGTTACACCTCCACTCCCAGCTCCCACAAGAGCTGCTCTGGCTGTAGGCCACCCTGCCACACCACAGCAAGGATAAATCAATAAATACAAATACAGAAACAAAAATACTAGTGAGGGTGTCACTGGCAGAACCACTGGGACAATAAGATAAAAATTTGCTCCTCAGACCCCGAGCCCCTCTGCCACCTAGTGCACCTACCCCACATCATGGCTTTGCATTAAAGGAAGTAATTAACACAGATCTGGGTTTAAGTATTTCATTAGATAATTCATTGAAAGAGGCATCTGTAGTACATTCTTTAGAGAAGAACAGAGGAACAAGACACCCGTCACGGGTTTATCAAATTTACTGGCAATGCGAGTTAAAGCTACGAGGCACAGAAGATCAATAACCCCCCTCAGTTACCCGTGGCTACGCCAGCAGTCACCTCTGGAAGTGGCCAAGGGTGAAGATCAGCACAGCAGTGAGCCAATTAACACAACACCTCAGAGAGACAAACACACCCAAACCCCCAAACCTTCCTGAGAACCAACACAACCCACGGAGCCAGAACGGAAACTCCGAGGAAGCTGCTGCTGCCCTCGGGTTTCTCTGGCTACACACAGGCAGAGTAAAGAAGAAACAGGAGAGCCAGAGAAGCATTAACGAAACATTTCTGAAACGTCCACACAACCTTCAGTGTCCCAGCTACCAAAACACGTGGCAGGACAAGCAGGGGTGGTTGGCAGCAGAGATGTTTCCCAGTTGTCACCACGACTGGCCCTCGGTGACATCTGCTGCGATTGAGAAAGGAGAGGAAAAGCCTCACAGAGTGACACACGTTTAATTAAAGCGTGCAGTCTGCAACACAGCCCTGCATATCTCTCAAGGGGTATTGTTTTCACTACCGTTCACGGGCCTTTCACGTTTCTCCACACATGCTGGGGGGCAGAGGGTAACCACCCACCACAAGACGGATGTTGATTTTCAGCAGCAATAATTGCCTGACTCCTCTGCAAATCCCAACTGCTGAGCAGCACCAGCCCCCAAGACTGTCCCAGTCTCTGAGGCACAAAAAGAAGCAGGTTATATATAGGGAAATTTCTCTCACTGCATTTTCCAAAGGAGAAATACAGATATAGCTATTTTCTGACATCCCATTTGCTAATGGAGTTCATTTTACAGAACTCAGCTGAAGGGAGAATATTCATAGGATGAGAAAGAGAACGACTGAGCTGAAGACATCAGTGTTTCCTGCTGGTGTATAAAGGTCAGATCTTTCTCTTTCAAAGTCTGCGCCCAGTTGTACACTCAGAGCTGTTAATCAAAGTCCCCTCTGCTCAGACACAAAACATTTGTGGGCACAGTGCAGCCTCCCACCTCCACCCAATCAATACCCAACACTCGGGTTCCAACTGATCCCTGTCCCACGGGAGGGAAGACACAAATCCAGGAGTGAGGCCACACTGCTCAACACTGACAGCTCGAATAGAGGCTGAGCTTTGGTTTGGCTTGGTTTGGTTTTACAGACATTTGGAAGGCAGCAGGAGCCTCTGTTCCCACACAGTTCCTGCAATCACCACGGGTAGGAACTACTGAACCAGGACGGGCTTCAACCACTGACCCACGAGAGAGACCCACAGCATCAGCAGCACTCAGGAGCAGCTGAGGGAGCTGGGGAGGCCCAGCCTGGAGAAAAGGAGGCTCAGGGGGGACCTCCCTCTCTCTCACTCCCAGGCAGGAGGGGGGAGCCAGGAGGGGGTCAGGCTCTGCTCCCAGGGAACAAGGGACAGGATGAGAGGAAACGGCCTCAAGCTGTGCCAGGGCAGGTTTAGATTGGGTATCAGCAAAAACATTTTCACAGAATTCCAGACTGGTCTGGGTTGGAAGGGACCCTAAAGCTCATCCCATTCCACCCCCTGTCAAGGGCAAGGACACCTTCCACCATCCCAGGTTGCTCCAAGTCCCATCCCACCTGGCCTTGGACACTTCCAGGGATTTACTGTGCAGGCAGGTAAACTCTGCTTGTCTGAATTAACCCCATTTGTATGCAGTCCTGCTTTAATCTGCATTTCCAGAGAAACCTAATTGTGTATTCCTCTTCTCATAAAAACAGGATTTAATTCTCACTCAGCAAGTTATGAGGCAGCGGGAAAAAAAATGTTGAAGTAAAACTATCACAATCAGCTTTGTTGCTCTCTGCTTATCTTAGAAATCAATATAAATACAGTAATTCTTAATTTAAATATTCTGAATTTAATAGCAAGTTGTCTGTAAAACCTGGTGTACTTGGAAGTCTTTTCATTTAAATCAAGTTACATGCTTTGGTTGCTACCGAGGCTGAGATTTAATTCAATACACAAAGCATAATTCCAACCCTCTTGTGTTAAAAATATTCTTTAAATAAATAATAGATCAAAGCAGTGTCACTTTGATGGCATATGCAGTCCATGGAAGGGGGAGAGGAAGGATTAAATGTTTTCAGAGCAGCCCTCATGGAGAAGGGGCGGGGGACACCAGTGAATGCTCAGTTATTTTCTCCAGATTTACCACTCATTACTCTGCTGATTCGATTCTGCCCCTTACCAGAGTTCTGTCTTCTAAAGAACCTTCAACTCCATAAAAACTCTGGGGTTTTTAGAGCAACAAAGCAGGATGAAAAGAAAAGCAATTCCATTCCCAAATCTCAGTGAATCATTTCCTATAACTACAGTCGAGCTTGGATCACTCTGCAGGACTCCTCGATGAATAAGGCAAAATCTGCCACTGCTCCTGGTTTTCATGATTCACAGGGGGAAATGACAGATTCACCTGTAACTTGGACATGCAGAGACTTGGTTGGGTTGACCACTGAGAATTTCTTCCTTTAGAGACAGTCTGGTGTTTTTAACAACAGACGATGGTTCCCAACCTACGCTGGGACAAGTTCATTTACTGAAGTCAAAGCAACGGAAGGTTCCCCACACTCATTTCACGGCCAGAGGTGCACCCTCTTTCAATAGCAGCCCAAAGGTAAGAGCACACCCACCGTCCATCAGCCCTGGCCTGGGGAAAGGTGGGGCAAGAGGCAAAGCAGCTGGGGAATGGGACAGACCCTCAGCCACGCTGGGACTGGAGGGAAGGGGCTCTGCATTGGTTTTGGTTGGATGAGCAGCTCCAGACAAACATCAGGGGCTGTGGACACCGACACAACACTTGGATCACGGGGGATCAGTGCCCGAAGGCAAGAAAAGGGAAAGAGGAAACTTTCTGAGGACAGCTAAAACAGGGAATAATTAATCTGTGGTGCCAGAGAGCATAACAAAGCAGTTCAGTGAGATCAGAAAAAGAAATAAAACGGGGGAAAATCAACAGCAGGTCAGTTTTCCCCCCGACAGCACGGGCTGCCAGGTTCCTGTGTCTGCCCTCACACCACTGTGCCAGACTGCTTCGGAATAAAACTCCCACAAACTCCAAGGTCCTGGGTTTTTATCCATGTGCCTCATTCCCTGGACAAACCTGTCACACTCCAGCTGCCATTTCCAACTGGGCTGTGGGAAAACAGCAGCAGGAGCGAGCTGCCTTCCACCTCCTGCTCACGGACCACAAGTCAAAAGAGACTATATTTTATGAACTAATTTGCAGGATTAACCAAACTCTGGTTGGCCGGGGGGAAATATTTAACAAACATCCCCATCCTCAGAGCCCTTCCGTCCCCAGATGACGCTCTATGTTTGTTACCTCACATCAAATGCTCTGCAGACAAGCTAAGGAGGGGAATAAAAGACAAGACGTGAAAAATAACTGCTAAGATTTAAAAGTAATGAGGTTGAGCATTCTCAAATCAGCTGCTTCTCCTCTCTCACGTGTCTTTATGTGCTTTCTATATGTTCCTATGCACCTGTTCCTAAACAAAAAGTAATTACACACAACAGCAAGTTTGTCCAAACGATCCCTGATCCAGATGCCCAGATACAAATGACATCTTGAGCAGCACCACTGACCCCAGCATAAAGCTATTTGGCTAAAGCTGACAGTGAAAACAGAAGGACTAAAGAGAAAATTCTGAATTTGCTTTTGTTTTCTTCTTTTACAAGCATCAGACTCAGTATCCATGGGAGTGATCCAGGGCCTGACCTCGCTGAGTCCTTCCCAGCAGCAGCAGCGATGTCGCGACAGGCACAACAGTCGCAGCACAGGAGAGTCTGAGAGGAGGAAACTGCAGCTCCAGGGGAGTCAGGAAGCAGGAGCCGGGCTGTGCTCCCTTCATCAAAACCACTGCTCTGCTCTCTTCATCAACAAATCTCTTTGGCCATAACAAGCACTGAAACGTTTAACGCCAACCACAGAGAAGCTGCTGATCACCCGCCCCGCACTCGTGCTGCTGCTGCACAACCTATTGATCACCTCAACCAGGCAAAGTCATTCCCGAATTAGAAAGAGACAGCGTTGCAGATCGGGAAATAAGTGAACAGGAAGCTTCCCAGGAAGGCAGAGGGATCACTAAAATAGACAAGCAAGCTCATCACACCTCCACAGTCTCCTAGAGAAAATCTCTTCTTTGCCAAAACCCTTTAGAGCAGAAAGAGCACAAACGCGGTGTCTGTGCCTCCCTTAAATCACACCCAAAACGCTCAATTCGACCCGGGAATGATCTGCCAAGTCCCTTTTTCAGAACATGATTCGCCTCAGCGAAATGACTCTGGTTCAGCCAGAGCCTTTCCAGAACTTCTGAGAACTCTAACCATCCCTCTGGGAACACTGAGACAGGGACAGCATCCCTGTGCCTGGTCAGAATGCCTCTGGAAAGAAATTACAGCACGGATTTCAACAAGTTATTCCACAGTATTACAAGAGGGATCATAAACGTAACGGAAACCGGGTCACCAGAAAGATTCATAAATACCTACAAACACAAAGTTATGGGCAAAACAACTTTAGGACCCAGGGAATCCTGTAACCCAAAGCGCATTTCAAGAGCTGGATGAGTGGAAATTATTCTCCATGACATTTCTTAGGTGCTGTGTTTGCTTTTTACTTAAAACATTGAAGGTGGGACACAGATGCAACAGAAGACTCCAGATCCCCGGCTGGGATCTTTCTTTGTCACTCTTGACGTTGACAGTTTAACACACAACATGTCCCCAAGCACAGGGAAGCTCCCACTGTAATACAAGAGCTTCATCTAACAACAATTTCCTGCCTCCAGATCCCCATATCTCAGTTTCCACACACACAAACACACCCTCGTTTTACATTCCACACAACACGCTGCTGGCAAGCTCCAAACCCGCAAGGCTTCCGTGCACCTTCACCTCCAGCGAGCTGTAACTCCTCCACCTGCTGCACCTGGAGCCTCCCCATCCACCTGCTGGGCCCCAGAGATCCCGAGACCTCCTTCATTTTACTGACTTTCCCGAAAAACACAAACCACCCAAATTTCCCTGGACAAGCTTAAATGATGCAGCTGCCCTAAGCGAGCGGTACCATGAGCATCAGTTCTGTACGTGTGACCCATGTGCATGTTTGCTTCCCCTAACTCCACACGAGCGGGACACATGTGCCACTGGATCAACACCGAATGTGTCCCACTGGATCAACACCGAGCGCTTCATCTGGAAACAGAGCGCTGCTGCAGCCCAGCGCCCTCTGAGCTGCTGCTGCCCTTCCAGCCCGCTCCTCCTCCCGCACGCCCCGCCGAGCCCTGCACCATTACCCGGTCCTTCATCCTCCAGCTCTGGGCCAAAGACTTGGAGCCTTCGATCTTCTCGCAGTGCCTTTTTTTCATAAAGGCCAGGGGCAAGTTCCAGTCCGTCAGGTCGGACTCATCCTCCTCCCCGAGCCCCAGGAGAGGGGACTGCAGCATCTCCGCCTCCATCGGCGGGGCGGCTCCCTTGCCCGGCCCACAATGCCCCGCGCTACGGAGCGCCGCGCGGGACACGCGGGGCCGCCGCGTTGCCGTGGGGACGGCGCGTTGCCATGGGGACGGCGCGGGATGGAGCGGGATCACGGAATCCCGGGATCGCTGAGGGTGGAAGGGAGCTCCGGCGCCGTGGAGCCCACCCTGTGCCCGCTGCCCACCTCGTCCCCCAGCCCAGAGCACTCAGTGCCACGGCCACTCCTGCCTTGGGCACCTCCAGGGCTGGGCACTCCAACCCTCCCTGGGCAGCCCCTGCCAAGGCCTGACCACCCTTTCCAGGAGGGAATTCCTCCCCGTGTCCCCCCTGCCCCTGCCCTGGCCCACCTGAGCCCGTTCCCTCTGCTCCTGTCCCAAACTGAAGGTTAGTGAATATCAAATATTGCTACTAGTGAGGTTCCTCAGTGTTTGCTGCCCGCAGTAACTGAGCCCAACCACATCCATATCTGTAATATTTGAAGGTGTAAAAACGATTTCAAGGTAGAAATCAAAGAATACACGTGTAATTTGATTTACAGAACCATTAATTTTCATTAATACTTTCTGTGTGTTTGCAGGCGTGGAATATTTTAAATGCAAAGACCTTTCCCTACAATATATTGGAATACAATGTTTCCTGGGGGAGTTTGCTTTTGCTCCTTCTATTTCCTGGCGGAGCTGATTCATTGCCTGGCGGTGCTTTATGCTGATGGCCGATCATAACTGCATGATTGTTATCGGGATGAACTGCCAGGGTGTGGAAAACGCTTGTGGTTGTGTTTCTGCTAACCTTCAATGAATTCCTCAATGGCAGCTGCACAAAATCATAGCACTGTGGAATCCTGGAATGCTTTGGGTTGGAAGGGACCTTAAAGATCGTCCAGCTCCAACACTTTGCCATGGAAGGGTTGGGAGTAACAAGCCCAACATGCCACCTGAAAAAATCATCCCAGCCCCTGGAGCTGGGGCAGCTAATCCAGTGCTGCGGGGCTGCACAGATGGACCCTAATCCCGGCTCCCACCAGCTTTAGGGAGTGTGTGCCAGGACTGGTGCCCGCCCTGCCGGAACGCGCTGCCAGGCAGCCTCGGGAGCTGCCACCCAAATCCTCGTGAAGGTCACGGCTGGCAGCGGGCACAGCTCACATCTGCCCCGCTCCCCGCGCGGTTTGGGGGTCATTAGTTCAGATAAGGACTGTTTTCAGTCACCAGGCAAAGCCTCCGGCCTGTGCTGGAAGGGCCGCGTGTCCCCTCATCCCTGTGCACCCACGTCCTCCCCCGTCACTGCGGGGACTTCTCCGAACCTGAACGGCCACCCTGAGGCTGCCGACCCTCACCCCATCCACACCAGCATCACTGCCGGGTTCCACCAGCCCAGGGCTCTGGGGGAAGGGGATGGGGAAGGGCACAGGGGAGACTTGGCCGAGCAGAGCCAAAGTGATTCCTTCCCTGTGGGGATGGGAACCATCAGCAGACCTGGCCCCAGGTTTTGGGCAGAGCAACAGATTAAATTGACCCCTTGTTCCTAGGGAATTCAGGGCGTGGAAACACCATTTCGGGTAAGGCACAGTGAGTGATGCCCTAAACGCAACATGCAGAAGGATTATCTTCCAGAAACACACTTGGACACATTCTCACACCTGTCACTCTTTTTAATGAAAAATCCTCCTATCTCAGGCTCCGCCAGTGTCCTTTGTTTTGCCTTATTCAGCCACCTAATTCTAATTCTGCTTTTGGGCAGGAAGAAATAAAGATATGGAAAGAAGAATATTACTCATAAATATCAAGAGAGATCTTATCTTTCGATTTCATTAGGCAAATTCACGGTCACCAAATGAATCAAAGACAGATGCAAAGGTCTGTGCCCGAAGCCAAAGGGCCACATTTTCCGGGGCTTTAAGGGCGGGTGTTTGTCTCCCTGCGTGTGCAGGTGACCACATTCCTTCCCCACCTGCAGCCTCTCAGCCCAGCACTGTTTGTACAGCCACAGCTGGGGTTGTTTTAGGCATTTAGGGGTCCCAACAACAAGGTTTGTTTTAACACTTCAGCCAGGGGAGGTTTACAGCCTAAAGACACTAGGTAAAATATTTATTAGGAAGAATATCTATTTTTAACTAAGTCTGATTTCAGTTCTATTATTTATGCATGTGCAGCACACAGACTTCCTTCCTCACAGTAAATGTGAATCGAAGACTTGAGGCTGGGAATGGGAACTGGAGCCTGGGGAGGGCGGGATTGGGAGGCAGGTGAGAAGGGGGCGAGTGGTGTTATGCGCCAAATCCAATACAAATCAAAACATGATTCATAAAATTGACTCTTCATCTCGTAGAAGAATCCCAGTGACCTCCTCTGTGAGACAGAACAGACATGTCTATTCCTGGTACTGCCGTGCTCTTCCCAACTCGCTTCCTTTAAATCCGGGTGGGCGGGGAAGCGTGTGCTCACACAGGCGCTGCCCCGGCGCTGGGAGAAGCAGCACTTGGAGCATTAAACCTGTGCCACTTGTTCTGCAATGCCCCAGGACAGTCAGAATGCTTTAAAAACATGGGAGACATACAGTGGGTGCAAAGCAGCATCTTAATCAGCAGCATTCATTGGTAACATGATAGGGATTCATGTTCTCACATTGAAAAGGCCAGAATAAATACTAGGTCAAAAATCTCTCCTCGCCCTTTTAGTGGAAGAAACACTTTGGCATCAGGGGAAATTTTTCACTGAGGAAGAAGTCAGAGGGAGCAAGAAGAGGTGATGCAGCCATTGAAAGCAGAAAATTTGGGAGTTCTATCTTTTCTCTTTGCCTCCACTGAACTAAAAAAGGGCAAGTTTCTTGATGAATCAGTAGCTGTAGAGTTTAGTTAATGAGTGTATTTGACATCCTCAGACACCAGGCAGTGCACAAGTTAGAAGTCATTTAGACCGTGAAGGAACCGCAACGTTTCACTCCAAAGGCGACTTTAGTTCACCACAAATGTAAAGATTTCTGTGTTCCCACTGGCACAGGGGAGACTTAAATGCCCCCTCTGAAGACTGACAAAAATTGGCTGCTTAATGGAGCTGTTTTTCTCATAAAGCCTGAGTGAAGCTGCACTCAATACGTTGGGGATGCGATAGATTGGATAGTTTGTAGGAGCTGTTAATAGAGTTCTCAAACTCCCGGCCATCCATCTCCATGAACGGCGTTCCAGACCTGCAAGCTCATTTGTTATCATTATCTCCCTTTGTCTCCAAGCAGGCCAGATAATTTGCGAGGTTATCAGGCTATGTGTGTTTAAAAACACGTGATAGATGTCACCTCTGCAGATATTCTCTGGTTTTCTCATTATTAAGGACAGAAGCGTTTCCTTAAAAACTGTGTCGCTATTATAGATCGGTATCAGCTCTGACTCGGTGACAAAACCAGCCCAATGCACTGGAAACAGGAGCCAGGGAACTCTGCTGGCTCCTCTCGAGCCTGGCAAAAGCATTCAGCCCAAAAGTCCTGGTTTCTGGTGTATCCTTGTGCAGGCCCCTTGCCAAGCACACCTTTCCTGTGGGGCACACAGGACCTGTCGTTCCCTTCAGCCAGAGCAGAACGGGCTGGTAAGAAATAATTCAGCATTTCACAGAAAATTCTCCTACTGCATTCACCTGGGCCTTCGGAATGTGAAAGCTGTTCCGTGGAGCTGTTTGGAATTGCCAGTGCAACAACGCAGAGATTGCCTTGGAATCAGAACCAGAATCGGAATTGGTTTGGTTTGGTTATGTGCAATAAGAGACATAACAACCAAGAGACTTGGATCCCACCAAAAGAATCCCAGAATGGAGAAATCCAGCCCAGTCTGGCCCATGGAGTGTCAGCCAATAATGTTTTAGATGGAGAAACTCAAAAATCTCTTCTTACACCTGGGAAATGCAATTACCCATGGAATCTGCATGTTTTTCTAGTCTTCTTTTTAAATTCCCATGAATTACATTAGTTGAAACCTTTTCCTTATGCCTGGGATATTTCAAACCCAGATTCCTGATGCAGAGCGACACAGTGATCGACCTCTATTTCTTAAGTCTTGGTGGGTTTCATGGCTCATGTGTTTGCTGCTGAAATTCAGTGGGTTTCTAAGAAATTATCTGACTAGTCCGATTATAGTTAATGGCAGCAGGATGAACATACACACAAGTGTCTCTTCTGTCACTTACACCAGGGAACCCACCCAGCTGGGAAGTAAAGGCTTTCTTACATGGCAAAATATGCACTATATAAATCTAAAGTGTGGCTAATGACTTCCCATTGACCTGCTGATTGAAAATTAGGCTGTGGTAAGAACAAGAGGCTGACTCCACTTCCAAAGCCCGCACCAAGAGTTTTCATCCCTGGAAGCATGGCAGCAGAGCCAGCATATTCTGAATTCACAACTTAGTTTATTTTGCATTTCCCATGCATAAAAGCCCTAAGAAGTCCCAGCACAAGGCAATCCCCCCCCCCAGGCCACACACTGACAATGGGAAGCCAAGCCGGGCAGTGCCAGCCTTTGGGAGCTGGGGTGGCATTGCAATTCCAGTGTGAGAAACAAAAAACCAAATGTGTTCTACTCCAGGTGTGCAGGAGAGTGGAGTTTTGCCAGCCCGTCTTTTACCCCTGAAAGGGGTGGTGTTCAGGCTCCCACTGCCATCCCAGTGGGGTTCAGAGCCGGCTGGGCACCTGCCATCCCCTGCATCTTCAGCTCAAGACGTGCCAGCTCCACACAGCAGCCAAAGCACCTCCATCTTCCCTCATTGCCTGGAAGCAGCTTCCGTGCCATTCCAGTTACACTCACTCTCTCTGCAGCTTCTTGAACCTCCAGCCTTGTACAGGAATCGGTGCCACCCCCAGCACTATTGCAGCCTTGCCAGCAGAGAATCTCAGTGTCCTGACATCCCCTCTCCCCACTAAAAGCTGCACTTGAGCTCAGGGTCAGCCCTCAAAGCACCAAACACAAGGGATTCCTGATGCCTTGTAGCATTTTTATCTATCCTGGCTTTAAAACCTTTTGTGTTTTAACTCCGAATCACCATGAGCACAAACACGAATCGACGGTGGCACAGACGATCAGATCCCTCACCCACCACCGGAGTGTTCCTCACTCTGGAAAGTGCTGCCTCTCCAAAACCCTGCTGTCTCTGCTCCAGCTTCTCCCTGGTGGGAGCAGATGCCAGCACAGAACTCCCAGATCCTGGGCTGCCCTATACCTGCTCTTGCACACACACCTGCCCGACCCAGGCTGCCCATCCATGTGCCTCATATGCACGTATGAACTCCTTCCAGGCTTGTCCTGCCATACATCTATCCTTCCTTCTGCTCCATCCCAAAGGTGGGCACAGAAGCGTTCCCAGTCTCCACAGATGTGTTCTGGGTTTGTGTGACAAGGTTTGGCAGTGGGGGAACTGTAGGGGTGGCTTCACTGGCCCATGGAGGAGCCCACGCTGGAGCAGGGGCAGAGTGTGAGGAGTGAGGAGTCCTGGCCCTGGGGAGGAAGGAGCAGCAGCCACATCACGGGATGAACTGACCACAGCACCTGTTTCCTGCCCCTCTCCGCTGCTGGCGGGGAGGAGGGAGAGAATTCAGGAGTGAAGATGAGCCCAGTAAGAAGGGAGATGAAGGGGAAGGTGTTTTAAGATTTAGCTTTTATTTCTCATTATCCTACTCTCATTTGATTGGTAATAAAATAATTTCCTCAAGTCCTGCCTGTTTGCCTGCGACAGTAATTGCTGAGTGATCTCTCCCTGCCCTTGTGTTGCCCCATGAGCCTTTTGCTCTATTTTCTCTCCCCCTCAGCTGAGGAGAAGAGTGATGGAGAAGCTTTGGGGGCACCTGGTGTCCCACCTGGGTCAACCCACCACAGCACTTTAACAAATCAGAGGACAGAGTGTGGGAGAAAGGGAGCAAGAGACTGCAAAATAATAAATAATCATGGAAAAAACTAGGGCACAGCAGTGTCACTGCTTTTGATGTTTCCTTCTCATCCTGCCCTGCCTCTTCTTCCGTGAAAAGGGAATGCTGCAAGGTGGGAAGTAGCCCCAGAGCAGCAGGGACACCGAGCTGTGTCTGTTCAGAAGCACCAGCAGGATTACAGATAAATATTGAAGCTATCAAAGCAGCTTAAAGGATTTAGGAACCCACTCCCCATTATTATCCTCCAGGGGGAGGGGAAGTGATCTCTGCAGAGACCACAGCAAACACCAGCACGGTGCTGACTCCTCGAACCCCCCGCTCTGGCTGCGAATTTCACCTTATTTGTTGGACAAGGGGAAAAAAATGACAAACATGGTTTTTAGAACGCACAGAGTCAGAGTTTGTCACTTGTGGGTGCGGCAGTGAGAGGCCAAGCCCTGTGAGACCCCACGGGCGGTGCCGTGCTCCCGGAGGGACCGTCCGTGTCCCAGCCAGGGCGTGGGTGGGCAGGAACAGCAGGTCCAGTCGCACCACCCGGGCGGGACTGGGGGGTCTGTGTCCCGCCGGGGAGCCGGGATCCATCCCACAGCCAGCATCCCGCTTTCTCTCACTGCGGGAAAATCCTGAGAGAGCCGAAAAGCGACTTTGAGGGATGGTCTGGAAGGAAACGCTGCTGGTTCTTCTGACGTGTGTGAGTGCAGACAGGGGGGAATTCCTGCACAAATCAATTCGGAGCCGGCGGGGCGGATGCGGGATGTTGGAACCTGCCTCCATTCAGCCGAGGCGTCACGGCAAACCCTCATTAACAAAACATGACACCGGCCCTGCTCCCGCTCCGCCTCCCCGCTCCGGCTCTCGGCCGCTCCGCTGCCGGGAAGCTCATTCTTAATTCACTCCAGTGCAGAAGGATGGCTGTGATCTACAAAGGCGGCGGCGGCAGCATCCTCCGGGACTGCCGGGCTCACAGCTCCGGGGTTGCAGCCCAGCTCCCATCCCGCAGCCTCGGGCATGCCACCCATCCCTCTTCAGGCACCCATCCCTCTCATTCCACGCTCCCATGGCACACATCCCTCTCGTTCCACGCTCCCGTGGCACCCATCCCTCTCGTTCCACGCTCCCGTGGCACCCATTCCTCTCGTTCCACGCTCCCGTGGCACCCATCCCTCTCGTTCCACGCTCCCGTGGCACCCATCCCTCTCATTCCACGCTCCCATGGCACACATTTCTCATTGTGTGCTCCTTGGGTGTTACAGTCTTCTTCACCCAAAACCTCCCCCCCGATGGGCACACGTGGGGCACAGCGAGGATGGGCTGAGGCCTTTTCTGGGCTGAGCACAGACACAGGTTGATTCTGTACTCAGATAAAAAACCCCCATGCAGCAGGAGCCCGATGAGACCCAGCACAGCCCGATGCCAAGCCCGAGCTCCCCGAGCTCCGCTCCAGCACCAGATTCCCGTGCAGGGATTATCACCATCATCCCGAGCCCCTTCTGCAGCTCTCCCTGCAATTTTGGCTAATGCAAGCTCAGCCCTCCAGCAGCCAGAATGGTTTCTCTGCTACACTTTTAAGGGAATGCTGCAGTTTTAAACCACAAATTAAATTTTTAATGAAACTTCATAACTGTTGTACCCAAATGTAATGTAATATTGATAGGAACTGTGCATCCAGCTAGCATGAGATTGCCCTAGAAAGCTTTTTAGGATGTTATGCAATATAGAGCTAAATTAATTATTTGTAATGAAAGGAGCTATGTCCCTATAGCATCACAGAAACCTACTAGTACAGAGACCACACTCCTCATTCTCACTGGGTGTAAATGTCAGGCAGTTTAGGCGGAAACTGACTTTTGAGATGGGAACAGGAAAAGAAAGGGAAGGGGAAAAGGGGAGAGAGTGAATGCGTGAGAGAGGGAGAGAGAGAGGGAGAGAAACAGAGAGGGAGAGATCTGCAAAGGAAGACTGCAGCAAAATGCAGCAAAATTCCCAACTCCAGTCCAAAGTGTGTCTGTCACAGGCGGGAATACTCTAGCTCACATCTGGTGTCTGCACTGGCTGCACCCCATGCCTGAGCTGCTCCAGTGACAGCTGCACACCTTAGAAGGCACAATAAAAAACTATTCTGCATATACACTATTCTCAAACAGAACCATGGAGCAGCTCAGAGCTGTGGGCTGGTTCCCTACACCTGGTCCTTCGGCAGAAGGGAAAGGGTTTTGAGAGGATCCCGCTCCCCTCACATTTGGGCTACGCACAGCCAGCGGTGCTGTGACCAGACTGCCCTTGCTGCAATTGCCCTGAGAACAAGCCTTTATATTTAAAAAAACCCAACGAAACCCCAACAAAACAGCCTTGTAGCCACTGCTTTGTCCTGCTTGGAGCCCATTGGGGATGGGGGTGAATGGCCAAGGGCTGGAGTGGACGATCCCTCCAGGAACCTCAGCAGCAACGTGAGCACAACGAGCAGCTCCATGCACAAACAAAAGGAGCTGGGCTTCTCACTCAGTGAAATGTACCCACTGCTATTTCCCATCGCAGAACTGACTCCATCCCATAATGGATCATATTGTTCCCACTCGGCAGAGAAGACTTAAATGCGGAATCAGCATCACCCCACAGGAGATGGTTTATGTACAGCAGGCTGCACAAGCAGGAGAGAAAGCTTCCACTGCCTGCTCCCTGGGGCTCCAGCTCCTGGGATTAAAGAGATTTGTCCACTTTAAAAACTGTCCTTTCTGCATTTGTAATTCTGCTGTTCCCACACAAAGGTTAGTGTCAACCAGATGGAATATTTACACCCCTCACCTCTGTGCTGGCACAAGGCACAGGCAGCCAGAGCTGCCGTGCCCTGTGGGGAGCACCCCGGGCTGTCCACAGTGATCCTCATCCATCACAAATACAAATGTGCCTGCTGGCTCCCGTTCAGAGCTAAATCATCTCCGAGGGTCCTTGAGAGCTGTGCTCAGCTCTTTTCAGCTACAGAGCCATAAATCAGCTGCTACTGAGCGCTTGGGAAGAGGCAAGAGAAGAGTTAAAAATAATAGGGGCTCCATTATTCCATTACAGCCACACAGCTCCTAAATCTACAGAAGCAATAACAGATCCTACTGCATGATTCAGTGATTCTGGAAAAGCTAAAATCTTGATGATATTTTCTAGTTCCTTCTTTGCATTAGGAGCCATGGGGGTTATTTTGCTTATCTCTTGTAGCGCAGCTTTGTTGTTTTTTCCTATCCAGGCATTTCCATGGTCTCCATCACCATAGTATCAGAGTGTTTATTTTATTGCATTTGTCACCTTGGTCTCATCTCCGCATAATGTGCAATGGATGACAAAAGATTCCGAGGTAAATTGGTTCAGTGACACGCACAGCTCTGTCAATACCATGCAGATGTTAACAGAAGTGGGACCCGACTCTGCTGCCTCTCAGACCGGTTTACACTGGTGTAATGCTATTGCAATGCTATTGCCTGCAGTAACATTATTTTTGGGTTGCGTTCCTGCCTGTGGCAGAAGGATTAGACCTGCAGTCTTTTCAGCCTTTTCCATAGCATCCCTTTGCTAAAAAAATACCCAAAACAAAACCAAACAAGCGTGGAAGGGAAACTAGTCTGCCCAGTAAACCCCATCCTGCCTGTCCCCTCCTTATCGCTTCTCTGCCCCATTCCTGTCGTACTGAAATGCTGTACAGCACAGAGAGCCAACTGCAAGGACAGTAACCAGAACAATAAAGCCAGAAGGGAAAAACTGAGTGGAAATGCAGACTTTCAACCAGAATTTCATGCAGCTAAGCAAGTGAGCAGCCCCAGAGGTGTGAGCAGCCCCAGAGGGGAACACCACCACAGATTGGCAGCCCCAGAGGTGAGCAGCACCACAGATGAATTCCTCATGGCTTTCAAGGGCTCTGAACTGCATGGGGCAGCATCAGCAGTGAGACCCAGGAGCATTAGGAAATAACTCTTTGCAGTCCCCATAAGGGCTGGGACAGGTTGGATGGAGACGGCAACAAAAACACTACAGGATGCCCATGAAGGTGCCCAGAGGTGCTGAGCACCCCAGCACAGGTCCAGACTTCTTGGACTCTTATGCCCCATGGCCGCCCTGGATTCCCTGGGCTGGCATCAATGGACAGACTCAGCCACAGCAGAGCATCAGAGGGTTTGCCAACCTGCCATCCTCTTTCTGCTCTCAACCCTAAGCCTCTGGCTTTGGCCATAAAATGCTGCTTTAGCTATAACCCACAAAGCACAGCTGGATGGAGAAAAGACCTCCCAAGGGCAGCTGAAGTACCTTTGAGGAGGAAACACTCCATGCTAAGACTGTGGGTCACGAACCTCTAGGGGCTGAATAAACACCTGCTGCAGAAAAGGCTTCAAACCCAGTCACAGGTATCACCGTGAGCAGCTCAGGATGCTCCAGCCCCGGCAAGGACTCCACAGGCCCACTCCAGAGAGGAGATCAAAGGGGAAAGGACCACAGAGTGGTTGTGTTTTATCTTTTGCAGATCTGTGGACTGAAAGCCTTTGTATTTTACTGACCCACTTCACTAATCAAAATTAATTGCTTCATATTTCACAGGATAACCTGGCATTATGTAAATACTCCAGCCATATGTGCTGCTGCAGCACTGGGCAGGCCAAGCTGTGAGCTGAGCCGAGGGGACCACACTCTACCATTTACCCCCACAGGCTGCTCTCCAGGTCAGGTACTTCCTATCATGACACAACACCACGGGAGGAAGACAAGGATAAAGCCAACAGGCAGGAGAAGTTCAGGGACCTGGGGCTGGGGAGCCAGGACAGTCCCACTCATGCTCAGGTGTGTTGGCCAAGGGCAGAACATTGGGAGCACGGGCAGGGGGACACTGCACTCTCACTGCACAATCACTACTCCAGGGAACCAGCCTTGGCTGAAGCACTGAAAACGAGAAAAGCGACAATTCCAACAGCCACGAGCTATTCCCACCAAGGACAGATCCAGCTGTGACCTGGGAATTCTTTCCCTGATTAAAAAAGAAGGAAAGCAGCGACTGCTCCCCTGTGCCCACAGGAGAGCTGGGCATCCGTGGGACACACAGCCACCAGCGCCTGCCCACGCTCCAGCGGCTCCCATCGGGACCGGCAGCCCCACAGCCCACCCGTGTCCTCCCCACGGAGCCCCCGGGCTGTCTGCGGGCTGTCCCACCGGGGACGGCACCGAGCCCCGGCCGCTGCTCCCGGCCCGCGCACGGGCAGCGCCGGCNACACACACACACACACAGCCCCCCGCACACCCCGCGCTGCACGATCTCCTGCACCCACGCGCGCCGCCCACTCCCGCGCCCATCCGCGCTCCCGGCCCCGGCACACGGGGGGCCCCCGCACACGCCCACGCACACACACGGACACTCGCACACTCACACGGACACTCACACACACACACGGACACTCGC
>VWZF01007178.1:417637-485158 GCA_013396755.1 Sclerurus mexicanus | reverse complement strand
CGGAGCCGGGAAGTCACGGCCAGCCGGCCGGGAGCACAGAGCCGGCCCAGCCACCGCCCATTTGGGGACCTGGCACAGGCAGTGACACCCCAGAGCGAGACACCTGCACGGCCGGGGCTCAGGGCAGCGGATCTTCAACTGTGCTCTTTTTACAAGAAAAACCCCAAACCACCGTGAGTTAATTTCAGTTCCTCCCAAGCCCCTGTTCACATCGGCGACGTGACAAGCACAACCTGCTGAGAACAACGAGACCATGGCACAGGTTTCACCTCCAGCCCCATGTGCGTTGGATTTGCCAAAAAACCACGAAAGGGTGTGATGTCAACACAGTGTACATAGTGTACAGTAGGGGAGAGATTAATGTATCTTAATTTGTCATTATTTTGCTAACCAAAGCTGTACATTTTTCCTATTCTGGCTCTGTCTCCTTTGGGATTTGAAGGGGTTCTGATACCCGCGCATCCGGCCCGCATCGGCAGTTCTGACAATGCACTGTTTCTACGGATTCTCATGCTTTTTCCATTTTATTGCTGGGATTACATGAATTGTTGACTTTATTTTTACACAATAAAGAATGAAGAAAGACACCAGGCTCTCTCACGTGTGTCTGTTCCCTGAGCAGCCAGTGCTCAGGAGCTGGTCTTTGTCCAGAGGAAGGTTTTGCCTGTGTAAAGCAGAATTTCTGCCCAGCTCCCCTTGGAACTGGCTCAGACACCCCTTGAGCCTCCCTGCCTGTCCTCTCGTACCCATAGACCATGTCTTTCCCTGGTTTATGTAACACATCACATAAATTGATGTATTTTTTTTCCCCAAGACACAGGCTGGAAGCTCAGCGCCCTCCGGGTCCTGCCAGGCTGGCGCGGGGGACAGTGACACCCCCAGGGCTCTGCGGCGAGTGCTCCCGGTGTGGGCACTGTGACAACCCCCGGGACCGCCCGCCCCCGCTCCCTCCCCGCCGGCAGCGCCTGCCTTGGGGCATTCGCTCGTCCCTCGGGAGCCAGGCTGGGCTCTGGACGCAATTCCTGGAAGGCGGCACTGCCAGGGTGAATCCGAGCGTGTGGCTCGGTGTGTGATGTGGCTGGAGGCCACCAGTGTGCCACAGCCGAGGGACAGGGCAGCGCAGTGTGCCCGACGCTGCTCCTGAGTGCTGCAGACTCCCACGTGTCCCACACCTGCTGCAGAGCAGCTGTGCCAGATAAATGGCTTATAGAATCAAATACAAAAGTAGAAAAATCATTATTTACCCCTTAAAATAGGCCAAAACCAATCCACACACACACACACAGCCCCCATGTAACTCCCCTATCCCCCAGCAGCTGGGAACAGGAGCCGTGTGGGTCCAGTCCATCCTTGGCCACAGGGCAGGACATGGTGACACCAGCACTGTTCTGTCCTCCATAAGAGCAAGGATGTGGTGCCAGCCCCGAGGAACTCAGCTGGTGTAACCGAGCAGAGCCCTCACTGCTGCCACTTGTAGCCAGCAAGTCCTCACCGGACTGGTGATGGCCACGGTGAGGGTCACGGAGAGGGCCCTGTGGCCACCTGTGCTGCATCTTCCCAAGCAACATCTCCAGCCACTGAAGCCTTTGCTAACAGTGTCCCTGTCACCTTCCACACCTCCAACAGCCACCCTGGGGTCGCTGTCCTTCACCCAGCCACTGCCATCCTCAGAAAGCCTCTTTTCCCCTGCAGCATTTGCTCCTGTGGCTGCCCCAGGTCCTCTTAAGGATGCCTCAAGCCATAACCATCAGAATACAAACAACAGGAGGACGGAAATGCTTTGATCCAAACTGCAGGTCTGGGGACTTGGGATGTTTCCTCACACCACCAGCCAGACACGAGCAGAATGTCAAGTGCTGGGCACCCTCAGGAGGAGGCAGCTGGCACCAGGAATCCTTTGGGGGCAAGAGGAAAGGTGACACATCAGAAGTGTTCCAGGGCAGTTCACTGAGCCCCACGGGAACAGGCGGTGTGATGTGCCACTCGCCCATCACCCCCGTGGGTGGTTACAGACAGACAGGCGGCTGCCAAGGAGCTCGGGCCATGATGAAGGGGCAGGACAGGGTGGGCAGCAACACAGGCACAGGGGCACGATGCCAGTGGGCACTGAAGGGGGAGTGAGGAGAACAGTGCAACCAAGAGTTCCCCACTCCCCAACTCCCCTCCGGGTGCAGAGGGGATTTAGTGCAGCATCTTGCCAGCCTTACAAAGGCAGCAGCACCGCAGAGCTCCCGCCAGCCCCCCCACTCCCCCTCCCCAGCCCTCGGAGCAGCCCAGCCCTCTCTGGCAGCGGAGACACTGTCACCCCCCCGCCCCCAAAAACCAGCTGCTCCAAGGACAGGCTGTTGGGTTTCGTGTCACTGGGAACAGCCTACATCCTGCAAGGGGATGCTATTTATACCCAGGGAACGGGTGGCAGCTCCTGCCTCATGCTCAGCCTGCAGCAGGGCCCTGGCCTTGAGGTGCTGCTGCTTTCACAGCCACCCTCAGCCATCCCAGTGCCCAGGTGAGACCCCAGTGCCCACCCACTGCTGCAGGAGAGGGAACGATACCCTCAGCCAGAGGCTTGCGCTGTTCTACAATCTGAACTGCCATAAAAAATTTACACTAACAGGCTTTTTTAGTTTTTGTGGGCAAACGCTCCTGTGGTGGGAGTGGGGCTGTCCTGTGCCCCAAGGCAGTGGCACAGCTGGGGCAGAGCAGGGGGAGGCCGTGGGTGGGATGTGGGTGATGGCTGAGGGCAGTGGAGCCAGAGGAGCCGACTTCTGTATCAAGGGGATAACAAACATCCCAGCTCATCACCTCCACTGTTCCTCAAGGCTATGAGGGACCCTTGATCTGCCTCTCAGCCCCACAAAACCTGTGGGTATTGAACCCCTTATGCATTCAGGTCTTTTGGGACGGGAGAAGAGAGGCTGAGCAGCCCCAGGGCCACCCCTGTCCATCCCTCCCATCCCAGCCCCGCACACCACAGCAGCTGCAGAGACATGACCTGCACGTCCCAGGCTGTGGCTGCTGCAGCAGTGCCAGCTCCTGTGGGCAGAGGGAGGATCCTGGGAGAGGTGCGGAGCAGCCCTGGCCAGTCAACCAGACACACCATCCTGACACCTCACCCCGCACCAGAAACTGCTGTTTAGCGCTGGTGGCACCAGCTCTCCCCAGTGACAGCCAGCCCCGTGTCCCCTGCGAGCGCAGGGATCAGGGAGCGCGTTCCCAACCGAGCGCCGAGTGCGCTAAATCCAGGAGCTTTTCGAGCAGCAGAGCAGATGGAGATCTTGGGCTGCGTGAGGACAGGCCCCAGGACTCGGGAGATGGCTCAGAAATACCGACGGGGGCGAGGGAGAGTCCTTAAGGGCAGGACACAGCCGGGATTTGCAGCTGATCCGGCTCCTCTCGGGGGACTCACAGGGGAGGGAAACGCCTCGCTGGGCTCTTCGCACCCCGGTACCATCCTCTGCTCCCCCTGGCTCAGGGCAGCTCCTCTGAGAGGTGAGAGGAGGTGCTGGGGAGATGAAAAATTAAAGCTGCTGTGCCTTATGGTGAAACACCCCTGAAAACCAGAGACAGCGTGTCCTGAGACGGCCTTTCCCACATTCCTGCCTGCACGGGAGCGCCTGGGGCCGCCCGCAAGCGGAGCCACCTCCGGCACCGGGACCAGCGACGTCCCAGAGCATCATCACCGCGCGGCACCCGAGGCGTGCGAGGCACTTAATAAATGCCGTTGGATTAATTAGCAGCGAGCGTGTCACGCCGCGTGCCCGGCCCGCGCCGGCGAGCCGGGAGCACACGGCTCCGGGAGCCCCGGATTAAATATGGATGAGAAGCGCAGCGGGGAGCGGTGGGCGCCGGGAAGAGCCTCCCCAGGGCAGCGAGGAGGGCTCAGTTCCCCGCCTGGGCTGGGCTTTGTCAGGGAAGCTGCAGAAATGTCGGCACGTGGCCACAGAAATCCCTCTCTTCATTCCACCCAAATTGGAGGGGATGGGGGCGTGCGCGGGAGAGACATCCCCCTCCTCCCCCGCATGGAGCCCCGCAGGGGTCCGGAGCGGCAGCGGCACGAAGGATGACGCTCTGGGGGCTCAGGCAGCAGCTCCAACCTCATGTGAACACGCTGAGCAGCGAGTGCGGGGCCGAGGGGCTCCGCTGGGCACCACCGAGAGGGTCCTGGCTGTGCGGGGGCTGCCAAGTCCCACCCCAGGCTCCTCGGGGACACGGCTCCAGGGCACAGGGAGATGGGCAGCCAAATACTGCACCGGGGGCACCAGGCAGGGCCGGGGGATGTCCTGGCTTAGGGGGGGGAAGTGTCGGACCCCTGTGTGAGAGGGCAGGGGGGGAGCAGGGCCCCAGAGCTGCCGGGGCACAGCAGGCAGCTGGACACCACCCCGGGCACAAAGTCCAGGCCAACACACGGTTCCGGCCACAGGCGTGAGTCACGGCTGTGACTGTCCCTCAAATGCCACTCAGGAGCCCTCGCTGGCAGAGCATCCTCTCCACTACCCGTGTGGCGCTGCCCGGCCAGCACAGCCCGGGAAGGGGCTTCCTTGAGCCCTTCCTCCCCGTGGGGAACGCAACTAGACCCGGCCAGGACGACGCAGAGCCAGCGATTTCAGAGCAAATTCTGCTTTCCAGACCCTGCAGCCCTCTCCAAGGTGCTGCTTCCCGAGCCAGGGCTGACTCCAGGCATCCCTCAGCGGCAGGGAGACCCCATCCCGCCCCCGCCGGGAACACGGGCCTGACCCCCCTTTTTGCCTTCTCACAATATTTTCGCAGCCTTTTCCCTGGCTCCTCCTCCTGCGATTTTCCCGGCTGCTGCCGAACAGCTGCTCCCCCCGTCCTTCCCATTCATCCCTGATGGATTATGCAAAGGCGAGGATCCCAGACTCCACCAAGGAGTTCTGGGGGGGGATGATCCTCCGGCTGGGGATCCCATGAGGGATCCCACCCCTATCCCAGGGGCACAGAGGGGAATAACAACTTATTCCCACCGGAGGATCCCCGACTAAGCCCCGCTCCGCCCCGGGAGAGCCCGTGGGTGAGCACGGAGCAGAAGGAAGACTCTATCTTCCAATACTGATTAAAAATAGATGCAGCATCTGGCTAATTATGCTGACTAATTAGCAGTTGTGGAGCAGGGTGGGCACAGGAGGGGGCACACAAGGGCGGGGGGTAAAAGCGAGGTCAGAGCCCACCTTGCGCTGCCCTGGCACCCCCAGTCGCCGCAGGTGCCCCACACCTTCCGGGACTGGGGGTACTGGGGCACCACGTTTGGGGGGACCCCACGCCCCCACTTCCCTTCCTGCCGGCAACAGATGCCAAGCTCCACAGCGCTGCTGGAAATCAGGTCATCAATAGCCTGCAGCAGATTTGAACATTTCTCATCCTGCCGAGGCTCTGGTGCGAGTGGGAGATGCCACAGGGCAGCCCCACGCCAGCGGCCGCCCCCGGCCCGGCTGGCAGAGAGGGATGGAAAGGTCTGGATCACCCCGTAAATCCCCTCCGGCCAGAAGGGCTGAGGAAGGACGCAGAGCTCCATCACGCTGCTGAGTCCGTGCTTGTGGAAGCGGGGGAATGGCAGCAGCCCCCCAAATACCCACACACCTCCCCAGAATCTCACCCCCAACACCTGATGGGCTGGGAAAACCCCCCCGAGGACAAAGCTGTGCTGATTTATTCCCTCTAGAAAAGTGAGCAGGACCTCGAATGCCCAGAGAGCCCAGAGTGACAGCACCCGGCCCCAGCCTTTCCTCTCTGGCTCCTCCAAAGCCACCCCATGCCCAGGGACCGGGCAGGGGCTTCATGCACCGGTGCTGGATTTGGGACGGATTGTGCTCCACAATTGGCAACGCTTTCTGCTCCCTCCCTGGATCCCATATGTTGGTGTCACTAATATTCATGAGCTCTGTGGAAGCATCCGGGGCTGGGAGAGGAGCCGCAGCCCCCGGCAGAGCTCGGGTGGATCCCGGGGATCCCCCGGGCACAGCCCCGGCCCCGATGCTGCAGCTCGACCCTTCCTCAGCCCCATTCGCACTCCCGACATCCAGAGCCCTTCCCGAGGGCTGGAGCGGGGGCACCGTCCCTCTCACACTCCGGCTGGGGCTCTGCCCTCCTTTCCAAATGCTCGTGCGATTCTGGGATTCAGCTCCTGCACCCTCGACTCCCTCCCTTCCTCCCTCCATCCCGGCGCTCCAAGCGCAGCTTGGCAGATCCCGGGAAGGAGGACGGAGAACAGCAGCAGCGGCGAGGCGATTTCCAGCAAAATGGAATTTATCCACCTGCCGCCGGAGGGGGGAGGAGGCTCCGAGCAGCCGCAGGGACTGCACAGACCTGCCTGACCCTGGGGCTTCGGCCTCGGGCTGGGGAGGGGGACTCTGCTCAGTGGGAGCACCAGGAGCAGCGGGGATATGTCCTCAAGGGACTGGCATTTCCCTGGCCCCGGCTGTGCCCCAGGGGTGGGGTAGAGCCTGGCTCCTGCCCTGCCCACCACCCACCCTGGGGCCACAGCGAAGTCAGGAAGGAGCAATAACCACATCAAATTAATTGGATCCCAGTTTACTGCAAACAAAAAGGAAGCAGGTGACATTTACCTAGCAGAGTAATTGATATCCGAGCAATTTGTTGGAGTAACCTCATTATATGCCAGTCGGATTTCCCAAACCCTCCCAATCCCACTCATTACAAACAAGGTTTGTGTGTTAATCAGAGCTCTTTAATCACGGTGCTGCCCATCATCATTCCAGCAAGTCACAAAGCCTCCAGCTTTCTCACAGACCCTGAACACTCCCAAGACTGTGCTGGATATTTTATTCGCAGGCAATGACGCTCCTCGGGAAGACACCGGATATTTCTCTCTCAAGCGATGGCACAGGAGCAGAACCCGCTCCTGGCACCAGCTCTCCTCCCTGCAGGCAGCCAGCCCTCCCTGGCCTGGCCGCTCAGCTCCATCCTCAGCGCAGGCAGGAGCTGCTCCCACCCCAGAGAAAAGGCTCCAGCCAAAACAGGAGCCGGGAGGTGCCCCCGGCTGAGCCATCCACGCCGGAGGGCGCGTTCAGCGGGGCTCTCCCGAGTGCTCACCGACAACATGGCAAACGAATCCATCAATCGATGCTGGCGCTCCCCGGCAGCAGCGGGGGGGGGTGTGACCAGCTGGGGTTTGCAGGCAGAGGCACAACATGCGAGCTGCAAGTCCAAGAAAAGCAGGAAAAAGCACGTTCCTACGGAAACATCCTGCATAGAGCCCCGGAGGTGGGAACTAAACCAGGAATTAATCACAGGCTGGTTTCATGGCCTTGATTTGTGTTTCTAAAGCTGATCAGGCTGCCAGGATGGGGCCAAGTTGCTCCCAGTGTGTCCCCATGGAAGGACCAGCGTGCGTGGGGACCCACAGAGCATCTGTGTGCATGCAGGGCTGGGGGCTGCACCTCTCGAGAGCAGCCACCCCACAGCACCTGCTGCTCTGCCCCATCCTCCCCTCCAGCCCAGGAGGAGCTCACAGTCACCTCTGCTCACAGCAAGGGCTCCTTGGCCACCAATAAATCCACCTGGTAGCCCAAGAGGTGGAGGGGGCACCTTCTCACATCCCCCAGCCCTGCTGTTCACTCGTGGGGGGCACCCGGTGGTCTCAAGCCCAGAGCAGCTCCCCGTGTCTCTCTGCCTGGGCAAGGCTTCACCTCTGCCCCAAAGCCCCCGGCCCTCCCAGGCAGGTCCCCTCTCTGCAGGGGGACACGGTGACCCTGGGTACACAGGAGAACGTGGCACAAAAAATTGGCTCTTTACTGACCTGCCCAAGAGCTCCCCCACCCCTGCCCTCCCTCCACCCATGGCTGCCCCCTCCCCAGGTGTCCCTCAGGAGGGGACACAGCCCCAGCCCTGTCCCCCCAAATAGGAGAGATCCACGTGCCTCGCAGATCTGCCACCTTTCTTCAGGCTGAGCCCTGTACGAGCTGCTCCATCACCCTAATGACACAGTCCATAATTATCTCATTTGCTATTAATTTGGTTGTCAAGAGAAATTCCACTCATTTGCTTTTAATTAATGGGGCCCTAAAATAAAGCCAGGGGGCTGGGAGGGCTCCAGCAAGAGGCATCTGCAGCTGGGTCAGAGATGACCAACCAAGACCAACAACGGGAAGGGCAGTTGGGTGGGGAACTAGTTATAGGACAAAAGGACAGGAAAATCCGAAAAAAGAGCCAAAAACCAACTTCCAAGGGAGTCATGGTGCAACCCCTGCACACCTGGACACTGTCCACAAGCACCAGCCGTCACATCCAGACCTCTGGACAGCCTGAAAAGGCTCAGCTGCCACAGACGGAACCAACATTAAAAACACCTGTTTGCAGCCAGAGATGGAGGCTCAGAGCTGGGAGCTGCCTCCTCTGAGAGCCGGGGGGACACGGCTGCCCCAGGCAGCCCCACAAGCACCAGGAATGTGGGAAGGGAGGGGGGGCTCAGCTGCCTGGGTACACCCAGACCATGGCTCCGCACCGCTGGTCTGCAGCTGGACCAGGGTTTGGGCAATCATGAGGGAAACAGCCCCTCCTAAATCCACTCAAGCAAGACAAAAGGGGAAAGGAATGAGAATTGGGGGCAGGGAGGGGGGAATCCCAATAAAAACACTTCCCTCGTCCTCAGCACGAGCGTCCCAAAATACAAACCCTGAGTCACCAGAGCTCCATCCGTGCAGTACAAACTGCACAGGCAGCACCTACACTGCCACAGGCTCCAGACACGGAGGTGGGAATTCATCCCACCCAGCCTCAGACACCTGTGACAGAGCTGCTCAGCCAGGCTCCCTCGAAACTCAGCAAACAGATTTTCATCCTAAAACATCTTCTCTCCCTTCTCCAGGGAGCCCAGATACACAGTGCCCATGTGGGGATCCTCCTTCCTCATCCCTAGGTGTCCACAAAAATCAGACAGATAACCTGTAGAGTCAGATAAGCTGCAGCAGAACCAACCACTCATCATCTGACTGGCACAACACAGGAGGCAGGTGGGAGGCTCCTGTCTGGAAGGTGGCACCAACACCAGGATCAGGACATAAGCCCTGGGGACATCCATATTCTTTCCCTTTGGTTTCACCCCATTCTACTGCTTCCCATCCACCCGCCAGATTTTAACCAGTCCTTCATTACTTGTAGTTAATGATTAACAACAGTGAAGAATTCTGACCCAGTTTGTCACTCCAGAGCCATCACTGCCACATCCCTGGTCCCAGCACTGCTCCAGCCTCACTCCCTGTTCTCCAGCAGCACCCAGGGGTCACCAAGCCCTGAGACACCTTCAGGGACTCCTGAATAGTCACAGACAGAAATGGTGAAAAGCCCTCTTGGTGATAACAAAAGGCTTTACAACCAGTCAGTAATATTTATTTTCCTCTGGTTCCCAACAACACCCAGAACTGCCAATTTCCAGCAAACAGAGTTAAAGTGGACGAGACCTGTACAAGTTTACTTCGAAGGACGCTCAAGCTCCAGTCTCTGAGTTTCTATTAAGAGGTTTCATGCATTACAAACCGATTTTCCCTTCCCAAGGTTATAAGCCAATTAGATAAAGACCAAGTTAATCCCTTATTGTGTCCAAAGAGCCACAAGCAGACACCAAACACAGAGATTAGTCCTTGCCTTTAACCACCCTGGGTTTGGGAAGCTGGGAAAGAATCCCATGGCACGGGCAAACCCCAAATCCAGGGGACCAGAGCCCCCAGCTCTGGCAGGGCTGCACAGGGGGCTGCCAGGTCCAGCTGCAGCATCCCCCACCTAAACCCTATCCAGGTGACTTTAATCCAGAGTCATCTGAGTTTACCCGTACTTGGATGAGAAGAGTTCAGAGCCTCACGCAGAGGGAAGGCAGAGCAGTGATGCAGAGCCATGTGATTGGGGTTTTTTGTGCCTGTTTTTTTTATCTTGATCTTCTTTCCTCACTCCTCACCAGGCAGAGTCAGCTGGGGGGCTCAGGCCAGCCAAGGACAGCAGCCTCCCCAGCCCTGGATCCCTCACAAGGTGAGCACATGGACCCCACATGTATCAAAACAGCCAGTTCCCAGCGGGAAGAGCAATCTCCCAGCAACAGACCCTAAACAGCCACAGCCTCACGTTCCTAGTGACAAACGAGACTCAATTCCTTGGGCTCCCACCCAAATCACAGCTTTGGCTGCAGAACCTCCCCCAACCAGCACTCCCCAACTCTCTCATGGTCAAATACCAAGCAGAAGCACTAAAAAAATGTCACCAATAGATCAGGAAATATTAAAACCACAGACACTCACCCACTCAGCTGCACAACCAGGTCAGGAGAAGCCACAGTCCCAGGTGCTGAGGGAGCCCTTTTCCAGCAGAGCCATCCCAGAGCCGCCCCAATTCCCACAGAGCCTCCTCTAGCACAGCTGAGCCAAATAAGGGGCTTCATCACAGCTGGGATGAATCTGCAGTGGCAGTGGTGTGACCCAGCATTTGGGACAAGCCTGGGCTGGTGCTGTGGCCCCCAGCACAGGCCAAAGCCTGGGCCAAGGTAACCAGCAAATCCAGATGGATTTGCCTGGTGTTCTGCCCGTCAGATGAGGGCAACAGCTGTCCCTGCCCACAGCTGTCACTTGTGCCTAAATTTGTGCCAGGCTTTAGGAGACTGTTCCCATGGTTAGTGAAGTTGCTGTTTTGTGTGTGGCTGGAATGAGGAACGGATGAACTGATCCCTGCTGACAGTGGTGCTGTGGAATCTGGGAAGAGCCAGGACGGGCCCCAGACCGGTTCATCCCAGTAAGAACTCATAGGTTGACTCCCCCCAACAGGAGGTGGCTGGGGATGTGGGGTTCTGAGCCCAGCAGACCGGAGCTGTGCACAGCCAGTCCTGCCTTGCAAAGCCAGACTGAGTGTCCTGCAGGAACAGTGGAACAGCAGCCTTCACAAACCGCCCCCTCCCATTCCTGGGATCAAAGGAGCAGCTTCCACTGCGATGGTTTTCCCTTCCCAGTCTCTGTCCACCCACATACAAACTCTGCCGTGAAACAGCTCTGAGGCTTCCCAGGAGACGGCGGCTCCTTCATGGGGCTGGAAGCCGCAGCTGCTGCAGCTTTGGCTTTCAAAACACATCAGTGAGTTTTTTTGGGAAGTGCCCTGTCAGTGCCTGTCCCTCCCTTCACCACTCCCACGGCTGTGTCCCCAAAGCTCCCCAGACGGGCCTGGGGGTGCCAGAGTTTTCGCTTTCTCCCTCTCCCTGCCCAGGTTTCAGGAAGAAGTGCGGGAGGAATCAGCCCAGACCCCGACACAGCAGACAGGCAGAACCAGCTGGATTTTCTCCTCCCCACCCAAAGCAGCTCCAAGATTGAGAAAAGAACAACAAAAGCTGTACAACAAATTTATGCAAAATTGAGGTTAAAGCAGTCCTGACCTGACCCCTCCCCAACCCCAGGAAAGCATCCTTCTTCCTCTTCAGGCTGCAATCTCACACAGTGTGTCAAGAACTCCCATTGAGCATGTTCTGCTCCTGCTGCTCTTCAGGAACAGTCACGAACCACCTGCCAAACTCAGCCTGGACTCCAACCTCAGGACAAGCAGCTTCAGGCCTGCAGACTGGATAAGGGTTGAGGCAATTTGGGCACAGCTCTTTCCTCTGGGCTCTGCTGCTTCAACAAAGCTCCACAAACAGCCGAGCTGGTGCTGGGCCAAGGTACAGGCACAGGGAGCTTCTTCCAGCCTAGTACCAGTTCTCCCAGTCCACACACAGGGCAAAAACTCCAGCCTGGGATCTGGCCACCCTGACTGATCTGTGTATCAGGAAGGACCTTCCCTCCCTCCCCACCTTGATGGGAAATTCTCCTTTCCTCTGAGATGATCCTCCCTTGAGGAAGAGCTGGGCGACATGGTGAGGCTCTGCATAGACCCTGTCACCACCACGGCCCCACGGCAGCTGCCACAACACCAAACAGGCAGAAGCTTCTCAGGTCCTGGAGCTCAGACCCCTGAACCTCTTCCAAACCCTGGGCAGAGTCTTGGCTCCGTCCCCTCTCTGGGATTCACACAAACACCTGGAACATGGTCTGCCAGGGCCAGCCAGAGCTGGAACAGGACTCTGCTCCCCAGAGATGTGCAAAGGGAATGGGAGAGCACAGGCTGCAGGGATGGGGGAAAGCTGTTCCTCTCTGTCCCCTCTCCCATCACAGAGGTGTGATGGGAGCCACAGGCCAGCTCTAAAGGTTAAGTGCCTCAACATCTCTTTGTAAATCACCTCCTGCAGCTGCCCAAGGACTCCAGTGAGCCTTCACTTACACAAAGATTTTAACAAAAACAAACCCTGAGAAATACGCTGTAAGGATTATCCTTAAGCACAAGTGCTCTGCCAGTCCACCAGGACACACACAGGGACTGGCACTGCCCTGAGGGACATGGCCTGGCACTCCTCACCCCCTGATGTGGCACTGGGCTCCTGCACTCAACAGAAGTCAGCCCTGAGGGAGAGGATCCAGTGAAGAAGAGCCCTGCAGGTTCTTCTGGCATCAGACTAATCCTCCAGCTCAGCCTCCTGTTTGCTGTTGGGAGAAGAACAAGGAAGGGTCACAGACAAAAAAAAAGTAAAAACCAATAAGAACTTGGTGAAGATGGGGCTCAGACACAGGGTGTGAGATACAGGGTCATAAATGCAGTAAGTCTGGGGATTCTGGTGCACAAGCCCCAAACCAGTCGGGCTGAGCTCCAGCACTGCCCTGGCAGGCAGGGGTTAGACATGAACTCTGACACAAACCAGGGACACCCAGCCTGGCACTCACAGAGCTGCCCCAAGACCTGGCCATGCTGTGAACTGCCACCACAGGAGCAGGGAGAGCCCCTCTTTCTGCTCCTGGGTGCACGACTTGAAGGATCAAGGAGCTGAGCAGAGCACATTGAGTCCCACCCAGGTGTCCTAAGGAATCTGTGGGAACTGGATTAATCCTCCACTGCCACCAACCAGCTCCACTCCTTCTGGTCCCTCAGGACCCTTGGAGCCCTGACACACCTGGTTCAGCCCTGAACAGCTCCTGGGGCAGGGCCATCCAGTACCTGTCCAGCCTAGTCCTGGTGCGGGTCTGAGGGAACCCAACACTACTGTGAACTTCACTGGAGGGGCAGAACAGCCACAACACAAGGAGCTCCTGCACCTCAGAGGACTTGCCACGGATTTACACCAATAAACTCAGCACCCACTGGCCCACGTTACGTAAGAGCAGCAGAGCATGACCCTCCCCTGAGATCCAGGGCCTGAAACCAGCTCCCTGCAGGTATTTCTGTCCACCCTCATGTCACACCTGTAGGCGTTAGTGCTTTGCTTATCACCAGTGCCAAAAAAAGACCAAATCCCCACTGACCTTCCCCAGCTCAGGACACGGCACTGTGAGGGAAACGTGTGAAGCGGCATGGCCACATTGACCAGAAATCACCCTTTCTGAAGGCAGCACATGTCCTGATGTCACTTGAGCTCACCTTGTTATCCCTCCTGGCCCTTTAATGCCATTACTGCAGCTCATTCCATGAGCAGATCCCCTTTGGAGAGGCACCTGCTTGGGCTGCCCACACACCTACCTCTCTGGCCTGGCAGGTTTGACCTCCAGTGGTGCACACAGCTGCTTCCGAATATATTCCCTCGATCTGATGTCAGCCTGGAATTGAAGAGAAAAATGAATGGGAATGGTCCGACCAGCCTGGTTGGTGCCTTCCCCCGCCATCCCAGTGTGCCTCATCCACCCTGCTGTCACCACATCACAACCAGGGACACTGGATGGCTGTGTTCCAGCAAGGCAGGACAGCCTGGGGCAAGGAGAGCACCGATGACATCCCAAGAGCTGTAAGAAAGTGTTGCTGGACATTTACTGGGTATTCTTGTCCCCTCTGAGGTGTTACTGCTCAGCTCTCCGGTGCTGTACCACACCAGTAGAAGACTCTCCAATGCCATCACAAGCACATCCCAGGCTCTTGGACAACTTTGTGAACCAGCAGTTGATTTTTACAGTCCCTCAAAGTCTTTCTCTTTTTCATAAACTTCTTTCCCAAACACACTGTGACAGTTCAGAGCAGCTGCTGTGCCCCACCTCAAAGGCAGAGCGTCTCTCCCCACTTAAAAAGCAGGATGTGACCTTCCCAGCTAGAAAAGCTTCACAGCATACAGTGATGATGTTCAGAAAGTGGGTTAACACATCCCTGGTGGCTGTCCTTGAAGCATGTGCTGCTCTCACCGCTGTGCTGCCCTTGGGGAGCCTCTCCTGCACCCCAAGCAGCCTCCATGCCCCTCAGCAGAGCCATCAGCGGAGGTTATGCCTGCTGCTGGTACCTGCTCCACAACTGCAAAGCCATCCTGCCAGCTGAGAATGAGAGAGAGTTACATAAAGGGTGGTTTGTTTGGGAGATTTTTTTCCCTTCTCTCTATAATTGGACAGTTTCATAACTGAACTGACAAATAACTTTGATCACTCTTCAGGATAAGCGATTACGTGATGTATTTTATAACCAGGGAAAGAGGCTGCTCGATAGTCCCTACAGGGACACCAAAGAGCAGAAGGCACAGCTACAACTATTTTTCTAGGGAAGAACAACCCCAGCCACGTTCTGCTGAGAACATCAGCTAATGCTTGATTAGGTGGCAGTTCCCAGCCAGTGCTCGCTCCTAGCGCAGTGCTGGTGTCAGCTTATCCCGGCGATTAACCACGGGGCTAATCAATAAGATGGATCACTGTCTCCTAATAATCCTCACAGATTTGGGCTATTTTCAGAGGGGATAGTGTTGGCTTTGGAATCGTTGCTTTGCCTGTTTTCTGAGGGGCAGTGGTGATCCCTGTGCACACAGCAAGATTGCAGGGGGTACACCTGAAGAGAGGTTGAGTCTCAGGATACCAGAGACTGACATCCAGTCTCAGAGGAGAGGGCTGATGGCTTCCCTCACTTCTCCTGAGGGCAAGTGTTCGATATTTCACAGAAAGTGACCTGCAGGCCTCTCTCTGTCCTTCCTGGTGAGCTGGAGCAACATCAGACTGTCCCATCAGCCCCCTCCTGAGCCAGCAGGAACCAGCTGGGCACAAGGCCAGTGGGAGCTGAAGAGTCACCAAGTGAGCAGGTGGCTGCTGAGCAGTCAACCAGGGACCTGAACCAGTGAGAGCAGAGACAGTGCACTCCCTGTCAGCTGGAGGACAGTGTGGACAGCTTCTGTCTCCATGCTGTGCACAGGGATCCTGGGACTCCAGACCTGGAGGGTGGGTGAGCACTGGAGAGGGGTCCTGACCTCTGCCAGGAGGAGGCAAGAGCAGTTCTCTCAGCAGGGCTTGGTATTGTTCCAGGGCCACTCAGATTGAGTGCTGTGCTTATTATTCTGGGATAACAGCCTACCCCAATTCCTACCTGGAAGCTCTGAATGACCAGCCCTATGCAGACTCTCACCAAGCTGGCTGGGCAGAGATCACCCCAAGCAAGCACAGCTCTCTCAGATAGTGCTGGCACTGGCACATGGAATAAGGACTAAGTGGGATGTAAATACTGATTGTAGGTGACAATGAACTCCCTCTGCTTCCTCTGAGAGCGCTTTGCTCACCTGTACCACAGTCAGTTCCTTGGCCACACAACCACACTGAGGGCTCAATGCAAACCGAGCAGTTCTGATCCCTGCCTGGATAGTGCTGCATTCCCAGGAAGCACCACATTCCCTGCAGGGACTTCCAGCCCTGCCTCTGGAAAAGCAGGTGTGAGTTCCCACAGCAGCTGCACAGCACTGCACATGCTGCTCTCACACAAACCACAAGCACAGCCTCAGGAGCCGTGGGCAGCTGAGTTCTCACAGAGCATTTTACTTCCAGGGCTGCCAAACCTTACAAACCAGAAGCTGATGATCCACAGGTCTTCTACAACGCTGGGAAAGCCATGAGCATGTCACCCATCAGGTCTGCAAGCTTGTTCTGGGGGCCCACCATGGCCCAAAGGCCGAGACAGCAATCCATGGCAGGATTCTCCACAACCTTCTACTTTCTAACTCAGCTTCAGGTGTTCAAGAGCTGAGGCTTCCCTGTGCCAAGATCTGTGACAGTCACCACACAGAGGAACTGCAGCAGGGACAAGTCCCATGGAAAGGTTTGTGTCCTCATCTCCTGCCATCCTTCTACAGTAAACATATTCCCTTTGGATTTTTAATCTCTCTGAGGAAAAGTGACAATAATTCATTCCAACACTCTAAGGAAAAGGTCACAGAAAACTGGAAGATTCTCCGAACATTAGTAAATCCTGGAGATAGCTGGAAGCAAAATGAGGGTGATGAAAAGCTCCAAGACACCTTTTTGTTTCCAAAGGGGATGCTTTTCCCTTCTCTTTGAACATGCTGAGCTGCAGAGCTGGCTCGGAGCTCTGCAGAGGCATCTGTCCCTGGCTGGAGAAGATTACATAAGGAGCTCCATCAGACTCCTCCTGTCTGGCAGGTACTGGGTATGAGATTAGAAATTCTGGCTCTGGTATGGACACCTCAAGGCTTGTTTTGTTTCAAGGTGTAAGATTTTTGTCTGGTTTACAAGTAAAGACTCAGTTTTCAGAGAATACTGCAGTGCCCGTGAGCAGCTCTGGTGCAGAGCCCTCAGCAGGGTCACCCCAATGCTGCTCTGGGGGTGCTGCATAGATGGCAGACCCCCAACACCCAACCAGCACGGCACAGCAGTGGTGCCAGTGGGCTGTCCCAGGGCAGCATTAGGAACAGGGACACCTGAGCAGGCCCTTCTCCCTGGGCACTCCTGGATCTGGGCTGTGGAGCAACCGACAGCAGAGTGACCCCAGGAGAAGAGAAGCACTTGCCAGGCCAGAAGTCCTGGAGTCTTTATGCTTCTCCAGAGCCTTTCCTGAAGCTCTGCTGCAATTTAATCAGCCAAGGCTGAGCCCTGGTGGCAGCTGCGGCTCAGTGACAGTGATCCAGTGCTGTCACCTGCTGGCTGGGCCCGCGGCTCCATGCGGAGTGCGGCAGCAAGGAAAAGCCCAGAGGAGCAGCACTGCGGGCTGTGCTGGGCTTCAAGTGCCCAGGAAAGCTGCATTCCCAGCTCCCGTGTATTTAACATCAGCATCACGGGAGCCGCCTGCAGAGAGGAACCAGGAAATCAGTCAGGTTGGGTCTGCAGTCAGGGCTGGCAGTGCTGCCGGGCGCTGCGTCAGGAGAAGAAGCACAGACGTGGAAACACCACCATGGGCCGTGGGAGCAGCCCAGCAGAAGGGTGTCAGCAGCAGAGGAGTGGCAAACTGAGGCTCCGAAACACACCACGAGCTGGGCAAACACAGCCCCTCCACTGCCTGCTTCCCTGCTGCAGGCCTGCCCTCCCCTCAGCCCCCGGGCCGTACCTGCCGGATGGGCTCCGGGATGCGGTACCTGCAGCAGGACTTGACGAGGCGCACGGCTGTGTCCAGGCTTACCCTGTGCCCCACGGAGACGTAAAGGGGCTTAGAGCTGTTGCAGCTCCGCAGCACCTGGGCATTCGGAAACAAGAGAGATCAAGCACTCAACGGGCCAATTTGAAGACACACAGTGGCAGGTGAACTATGAGCCAGGCAGTCACCCTCAGAAGGGTGGGGTTGTGGCTCTGTGATTGTAGTTCCCAGCCTTCCCGAACCTCTTCTCCATCCCACTGTGTCCTCGCAGGGATTGTCTGTCACTCTGGACCCCCGTGGCCCTTCCCCAAGTGCCTCACACTGCTCTGGGATGCAGGGACATATGCCAGTGCAGGCTGACACCACATACAGGAAGTCTCTTACATCTGCCTGTTCCTGTTCTCCTCTGAGTCAGATGCTCCCATATTGCATTCTGGTGAACTGCCAAGGAATTGGCACCTCTCTCTGACTGGGGTTCACACATAGGGGTGCCAGAACACCTCAGGTGCCACAGCCATGGATGTGACTGTACCCAACACCTGAACTGGCAACTCTGTGAATGTCTGAGCTCTCAGGAAGGGGCTGGAAGTGTTATTGGTCCCCTGTTCACACCTGCCTTCCTGAACTGGGATCACTGAGACAGTGCCACCATTGAAACAACATCCTCATGGCCAAGTGGTCAGGGAACCCCTGCCAGCTTACCATGCCCAGGACTCTCCCTGAAGTGCCTGTCAGCGGGAATGTATCGCCTGAGCTCTGCAGGGAACGAATCTAGGGATAAACACACACCAGGTCAGGTTGTTAGCATGCACTTGTATGTGGCTGTGCCAATTCTCTTGGGATATTAAAGAGCAGAAATAAACTCCAAGCCTGGCCTGACCTGCTCCCTGTGCAGCTCATCTCTGACCAAGCCATCCACCTGCAGGAGGTTCTTGGCCACTCCAATGCATGGCAGATCTGTGAGGACTCCGAGGTGACAGGCCACACCAAATCCTGCCAACAACGAGCCACTGTAGCTGCAGGATATCAGGGAACTGGAATCCCAACCAGCAGCACAGGGACCAGGAGAGCAGGGCTATCCAGGAACAGCCTACCTCTGGGATGGAGCAGTCCATTCCCATCTACCAGAAGCACCTGAAAAAGCCAAAGCAGAAATGTTATTTCTTGAGCACTCCAAGGAGCAATCAGTGATGTTGGCTCTGGGAGGAAGAAGTCTCTCTCTCAGCTCTTTAATTCTTCCTGTAAGGCTCTTTCTGCGGTGCTGCCCATGCCCGATTCCAAACCAGCAGTGTGAGCCCTTGGTGGTGGCAGTGCCCTGCATACACAATGGGGCTCCCACTGCCCCAGGAGGCCTGGTTGCTCTTGGCTCCACATCCCTGCTCCCTAAGGAAAGGGCAAGGGATGCTCCAACACACCTCTGACACTGCCCCATGGAGGGCATCCAGCACGGCCTCCAGAGGGAGAACACCTTTCAGCAGGACTGTGCCCACATGACACCTCAGCTTGGGACAAGGAAACACAGCACACCTGAGGGCTGAGCTCGGGCTCCTCCTTCTGAAGTCTCTGAACAGCTTCCACCAGGAACGGGACCTCTCGGAAGGCCAAGAATCCGGCCACGTACGGGGCATTGACAGCCACCATGCGGCAATCCTCGTACAGCACCTGGAGCAGGCAGAGACAGAGACATGGGCAGCGGAGCTGGCGAGTTCCAGAGCCTCCTCCTCTGGCTCATTCCCCTCCTCTGATCCCTTTTAAAACACGATGCTGCTGGATCTCCCCCAGAGCCAAAGGCTCGGGGCTGTGTCAGTCTGTCACAGGGAAGGGACCGATGGCAGGAGAGGGCTGGACACGCCCTGCCCTGCCCGGGAGCGAGTCCTTGAAACACAACCAGGCCAGTTACTGAGGAACCTCACCCTGCCAGGGCAGCACCAAGGGGGTCCGGCTCTGGGCAGGGACGGGCTAAAACAAACCTGTAAGGCAGGGAAAAAAAGTGATCTGCAGGGCAAGGCAGGAGTCACAGCAGGAGATGAAATTCAGTTCATAAAAATCCCAGAAGCCACCATCAAACTTTAACTCTAAAGGCTCTAACAAGCAGAGAAATAAAGCTAACTTTTACATAATTTTAAAAGCTGGTGAAGAGACCAAAAAACTAGTTCAAACGAAAGGACTGTGGGACACTGTATCCATGGGGGCTTTGGAAAGGTGTTTCTACGTCCCATCCCATATTACCAGCTGATTCCCAGCAGGAACTCACACACAACACTCTGCATCAGAGTGCTACAAACGCTTCCCTCTGTCCACAGGCACTGAGGGACATCAGCCCTTTTCTGCTCCTTCTGGGAAGTGGCTGACACCGTGTATTCCCAACGCACCCCAAAGCAGCCGAAACGGCCTGTGTCTCCTCGCGGGGTGTGAGGCACCAGCTCCCCGAACAGACACCAAACGTGGCTCTGGCCGCCTTGCAACCTCCCAGCCGGCCTACAAACCTCTCTGACCAGGAGCTGTTTACACCACGTCCTCCTAAACTCACGTCTAAATCCTCGCCCGCATTTTTGTCCTGCTTGTCTTTTCTTGTGAACGCACGACTGGAGGATCTACTGAACAACCGCAGAACCCCGGAATGGAATGGTTTGGGTGGGAAGCGACCCTAACCCCCCCAGCCCCCGGCGTTACCTCGAGGGCCGGGTAGCTGAGCACGACCAGGGAGGCGCAGGCGCTGGTGTCGTCCCCTTTGGCGTAGGACAAGTCCCCCCCTCCCACCCTGCGCAGGCCGGCGAAGGCCGGGTCCCGCTGCCAGCGCTCGGTGTCCCGCGGCAGCACCGCGGCCTGCAGGCGGGCCTGCTCCCTGCGGAGAGCGCCGTGAGGGCCGGGGCAGGGGCAGGGCCCCACACAGAGCCCCACACACCCCCCAGCCCCACACATGGATACAGACACACACAGAGCCNGTGCCAGGGCCTGCCCGCCCTCCCGGGAAGGATTCCTCCCCACTGTCCCACCACCGCTGCCCTCTTGCCGGGGAGGTCACTGCCCCTTTCCCGGCGCTCCAGGCCCTCGTCAGCAGCCTCTCTCCCTCTTCAGGCACCAGAAGGCCAAAGTCAGTCACCCCAAAGCTTCCCTTCCCCAGGCTGGGCAATCCCAGCTCCCCCAGCAGAGCTGCTCCATCCTCCGGGCTCCCCAGCAGCTCCTGTCCTGCTGTGCTGCTGCTGCTCCCCAGGGCTGGGGCAGCTCTGCAGGTGGGGGCTCACCTGGGGGGCAGAGCAGCCCCTGGCCCCCGTGTGGGACCTGCCGATCCTTTGGGTCAGTCCCCGCGGGCCGGACAAGACGGGACAGAGCGAACAGGGAACAAAACAAGCTTTACTGGGGCAGGGGGGCCGGCCGTGGGTTAAGGCAGTGAGGGAGCCGCTTCCTCGCAGTCCATTTCTCCTCCCCGGGCCCACTTCGGGCCGTGGCACAGAGGGAGAAGTGCTGGCAGCAAAAAGGGAGAGCTGGGAGCAGGAGCCAGTTCTGCACCCTGCTGACAACCTAGTGTCAGGAGAAATGCAGATTGAAAAAATAAATCCCTTTCCCAGCACCAGGGCACAGTGGTTTGTAGACAAAAAACAATCCTTCATCTTCCTCAGGTGGCTCTGGGGTTGTGGTTATCCATGGTTGCCAAGCAGCTGTTCCTTCTCTTTCATCCTGCTGCTGCATGGAAGCAGCTCCACATCATGTGTTTGGTACTGAAGTTAGTAAAAACAACCACCCCAAACCCAAAAACCAATTAACAAACCCCAAACAAACCCCCCACCATTCCAGAATCACCCTCTCCCGGTGTTGTGGCACTGACATTCCTGGCAGTGCCCTGTTCCTAGCTTTCCCTGCGCTCTCGTTTGAAGAGGGCAGCTGCTTTCCAGGTAGCAATTGCATGAGAGAGAAGAATCTCATCTGGGAATGTCTCTTGTAGCTCCGTAGCTAATTCAGAGTCTTTGGCATCAAGGTAAGGCAGGATTGATTCCTTCAGGCTGGAAAACAGAGCAGAAGTAGCATTAATAGCTGGTGTACAGCACACCACAGGGACCATATAATATTGGTGTACTCCCACCACCCAGAATACTAAAAACACAGTTTAACAGGGGTATTTGTAGTGAGAAGGGTTCAACAGCCAGCTGGATTTACGGGGGGCTGCAGGGCAGAACTGAGCTGTTGGGGCTGAGGTGTGCCTGAGGAGGGCTGAGTGGGCTCATCCTTGAAGGTTGGGCTCGATGATCTTGGAGGTCTTTTCCAGCCTTAGTAAGTCTGTGGTTCTATAATGATTCTATCCAAGTGCCCGCATGAGCTTGTGCTCATGAGCATAGCTCCTGCTGTACTCCAGCAGTGCTCCCAAAACAGCTCATGGGAAAGGAAGTCACAGATGCCAGGAATGACTAAGCTGGCTATTTGTGACGTTGCTGGTTGTGCTGTGTCCCCACAGGACAGGCACTTGCCAAGGGAACCGTTCCCATCATGTGCATTCTCAGAGGCAGAGAAGGTTCAGTTAACAACTGTGGTGGACTTGGGCTGTGTTACTCATACCTCCACGTGGGTCTGAACTCATCCACAGCTTGGACACGTCTCAGCCTCAAGACAATCATTTCATGGAGCTCCTGCAGGAAGGTTTCCAGCCTCGAGTGGATGAGGAAGGTGTGGAGGAGCTTGGCAACCTCTGGTCTGAGCTCAGCTTTGTAGTCTGGACTGACATCTGCAAAAGGATCCTAAAAATGCAGCAAGGGAAAAAAAGACAACCAAAGTCACATTCGAGCAGCTTCCTCGAGAGCAGAGGCAGAGCTGAGCAGACAGAGGCTCTGGGGGCGCCGTACCCTCCCGAGGCGCAGCAGCTGCTCCGACTTGCGGGTGGAGAGGAGCTGCCACAGGGCTATGTTGTGTTTGAGGTGGCATCGTCTGAGGGCCTGCAACAAAAACACATACATGGATGTAAGGGCTGTCTTTGGGAGCCTGTCCCCAGTCTGCCCTGCCCAGGCAGGTCACAGCTGCAGAGGCAGCTCATCCAGCCCTTTAAGTGGTTATAGCCTGTGTGCAACAGGCCTCTCTCCTCACTCCTTCCACATTTTGCCTTCAATAATCCATCTGCTTGGTACCATGAAAAGGAGTGGCAAAGTGACAGGGCTCTGTCACAGGTACCAGTCACAACACAGTGCCTTTGCCCCACCAGTGAAGGGTCTCTCTCCATACACCACTAGAAGATAAAAACTTCTCCATCACCAGTACACAGAGGTGAAGGGATGGTTTCAGCACCAGGCCAGTGTTACCAGGATCTGACTGAGAGATGAAGTTCTTCCTTTGCTCAGTTTTAGCATTGCAATAATTCTGCTGACACTCCATTGATTCTTCTCTTTCCTGTGTTGACAGGGCCTGGATCTGCAGAGGAGCCTGACCTTCTCACCTGACCTTTCTGAAGGGAGGGTTGCACAAACATGCTGAGCATCACAAGCTGACAGGTGCTCCCACCTTGCAAACAGTGGTTGCAGGGGGAGTGAGAATTGCTTCCCTCTCATTGTTGAATACAGTGGAGAGGGAATTCGATCACCCGTTCAAGCTAAATTTTGCTGGGCTTGAAGGTCACACTGGCTGGTTTTAGCATGAACCAGTGCAGATTTTAGCCTGTAAGAACCAGAGCTTTGCCCTCAGGACTCACCTGCAGTATGTGAGGGTTTGTCTGATCCCCCATCTGCAGAACTTGTTCAATGTAGTCAGTCAGCGGCATCTCAGCATTCTCACCAGCCATGGCCAGGAATCCCAGGGTGACTTCAGTGAGGGACAGAGCATCACAGACATCACTGTAGGACTGTAGCTCCCCACTGATCATGTTCATCACAGAACTGGGCAGAGCAGTCTGAAAACAAAGTCAGAGCTAATATCAGTTTAGAGCCATTCCTTATTGCTGCTCAACTTGCTAAAGTCATGAAAGATGACAGAGCCCCAGATTTAAGAAACTGAAATGTTGAACCGTCTCCCTTTCCTTTGTAAATCCTGACTGACGACAGAAGTCCAGACTACATATTCAAGGCATGCTGAGAGATCAGTGGGCAAACCTTCAGATGGACAAGGCAAGGGACAGAAAACCTAAGAGTTCTTGGGAAGTCAGGGAACTCATGTTTGCCCTGTTTCCTCCAGTGCAGAAACCCACCTGCTCCAGCTTATTCCTGACATCATCAAACAGCTGCTCATAGTTCCGATCATGTCTGTACACAAGGGTAGGGATTCCCTGTCAGAGGAGAGAAACCCATGGATGTAAAGCTCTGGAAATACTGCCCATCCTGCACAGGGCATGTCTGGCAGCAGCCACTGCAGGGCTCCCAAACCAGCCAGGCAGCACAGCCCCTGCCCTGTCCTACCGTCAGGGTGATGAGCGGTTTCCCCTGCAGCAACTTGCTGATGACTTGCTGCTGGATCTTCTCCAGATCAAAGTCCTGCAATGTCTCCCCTCCCTTCTCCATGCTGTACTGGCAGTTGGACAGGATCAGAGGAATCAGGTCTCTCTCAACCTCGTAACTGATCAAATGCAGGTCAGCCACTTCCGACGGGCTGATCAAGTACCTGCAGGAGAGCAAACAGCCTCCATTCAGAGTGAGAAGCCTTTCTGAAGCAGGGAAAGCTGCATGTGTGGGAACAGGAAACAAAACAGAGCCCAAAAAACAGAATAGCAACACACCTGTCATCTTTCTTGATGTGTTTGTTCACTGAGTGGACAAAGTTGTTGTGCAGACTGATGAGGTAACTGGCCAGGGCAGTGGAGCAGAGGCCCAGCCCCTGCCGCCGGGGCAGAAGGACCTCAAGCTTGCTGTCCAGGGTCAGGTCAGAATCACAGTAGCCTTTAGGGAGCTTAATTTCCCCTGAAATAAAGAGAAGACTGTTTGAGGTGGCCCAGAGGCAGCCCAGGCTGAGAAAGCCTCTCCTGAGCTGACCCAGGGCAGGAGAAGGTATAGAGCCTGAGAAAAGCTGTGCTTTCTGCATTAGGGATCAGCACTGAAGGGCACAAGTTCAGGTGAGAATATTATGAGAGGGAAACAAATTCTTCCACTTGTACCTAGATGATCTTAAAATTTAATGGCCATGCTCAGTTTTGAGGATGTGTCTCAGCATCACTGACAGGAAGAACCTGAACTGTGGAAGAGGAGCAGTGCTGGGAAAGAAGGTGCTCACCACTGGTGTCCAGAGAGCTTCTCAGCTTGTTCCAGACAGACAGAAATACATTCACTCTCCTCTGTAACAGGTCTCTCATGACATCTGAGGAACAACAGAAAGACAAATTCATGAAACATCATCTCCTGGCATCACCGTGAAACTGCGTAATACAGGAATGCTCAAACCGCTCAAGAGAGACTAAACAGACATTAAACACTTTTCTAATGGTATGAAATTGAGTCATTTGCTCTGTTTGTTCATATTTTTTCATTATTGTCTGCTACTGGCCCAGGCTGGATTAATCCTTGATCTGATTCTGCATGACCTCAAGTACTTGAGCACTTTTCCAGAAATGCTTAAAAATATCAGTAATTGTACTTAAATGCAATTGAAGGAGTTGCCACAAAACGTCTGTTCATGAAAGGAAGGGAAGGACATCTATTCCACCCTTTGGGCAGGCCATGGGCTGAGTTTAAAGAGTCAACATCCCACTGCTGCACTGAGGGATTTCTCTTACCTGTCTCTGAGCAGAGCTCCCACCCCTTGTGAAAAATCTCTTGTACTCAATTCTCTTTAAAAATCCCCTGGGTGACCTTTCCAACCATAACTCCAGGGTTAAGGTCTCCAGTTCATTTGGATGGGAGTTAAAAAGAGAATATGACCTCTTAAGATTGCAAGCTGAAGAGAAGTTTTCACCTTCAGTTTCAGCTGGACAATCCAGCACTTTTTATGTCATTAATTACAGTTTTGACAGTCTTCTCACCTGAGAGGGGCTCTCTGAGGAATTCCCTGATGGAGCAGCGTTTGATCTCAGCAGTGTTCTGGAATCGCCTCACCAAGTCCCTCTGCAGAGCCAGAATCTCTGGCAGGAATTTCACCAGCCTCAGTTCAGGTTCCTGGTAGAGGAAAAGGAGCCTGTGGGTAAGGCTGTGCTTGGACAAACCAGTCCCTTCCCACACCAACCACTCCTTGGCTCTGTGCTCTCTGAACATGTTGGGCTCTCATCCCTGTGCTACGCCCACCTTCTGCAGGAACTTCCAAAGGAGAGGGACAGTGTCCTTGGCATTCTTTTGCTGGACAACATGGCCCAGGTTCTCCACTGAAATCCTCTTCCTGCAGCTCCACATCTTGGAGTGATGTATGTGACTGTCCTTTGGCAGCTGGGACAGGAACGCCGCCGGGTCACCATAGACTATTTTCACTATAGGATTGGAAGAAATTCTCTCATCCTCTTGTATCTGTCGATTTAACTTCATAAGTCTTTTATCCAAATCCTGCATTAAAAAAAAATTATTGGACAAATGCTTTCAACTGAGTTAAGCCATTTCTGCTTTTCCAGCTATACAAAATCATCCCAGCACAACTCGAATCTCAGACTCTCACTTCCACAGGTAGAATAAAGTTGCCTGATCCTTAACCTGCAGCTATGTCATGAATGGGTTGGCTTTAGGAATAGCTGGGTGAAAAGTGGGGCACAGGTATTACAGCATGTCCAATTTCCAAATAAATGGATTTTGAACTGCTCAGTTACTAACATTTTGTCCACGTAATTTCTCACCTTCAATTCAGGAATAATAATTGTGTGTGCAACAATTTCTTCCCATTTGTTTCTCTTCTCCTTGGTGGAGAGAAAATGATCAAACGACACTGGCCCTGCAACAGGAATATTTAATCTCTTACAGCTGCAATATTTCAGTGAAAAGAAAGCACAGACTCTAAGTGACATTCCCAATGGGACATGCTCGCAGGTCAGTATGAGGAGCAAGAGCAGTTGCAGAGGTCCTAGAAGCTAAATGAGTATCTGGAGCATGACACCCAAACCAGCACACAGTGAGCCAGGTTTGCAGGAGCTTCCAGCTATTCATGTGAATGATGGGGACATTTACGTAAGTCATTCATAACCCCAGAAAGGTTAAACAGCTTGTTCAAGGTCAGACCGTGATCAATAACAGACTGAAACTTGGAATACTGATTGGTGCTGTCACACACTCAAAACAGGGCCTTACATATAAATCCCTCCATGACACAGTGACTTGTGTCAACTTGCACCCCAGATTCTGCCATGAAACAAACTCTGCCAGCCCTCTTCTACCAAAGAACATCTTGGGAGTCATTTAGAGGGCAGCACAGAATATAGATTACACACAGCACCAGCTGCTGTGCTGGGAACAGCACCCCTGCTCAGGAGCTGGAGGCTCTGCCAATCTGTCATGATGTTATTTAGTCAATAATTCATTTTCAGAATTATTGACTGCACCAAACCTTGCAAACCCCGCGAACTCAACTGAAAGAAGCAAACAGTCAAAAATTCTTCACTCCCTACAGTAAGAAACAAGCTTCAAATTCTGGACCTTCCTCATCAGCTGAGCCACTGCTGTTGGAAGCGGTTTATCAGCAGAGGCTGCATCAGTGGCACCCTTCAAACACAGCTTCAGGTGTGATATGACAGGTAGATTTTCTTACACTGGCCTGGATGTTGATGGGGGCCCTGGAGGAGGCTGCTGAGCACAAGATGAATGGTGTTGATAGTCTCATCCACACTCTTCCCCAGAATTTTTGTCAGCTGTTCCAAGTCCTCCTGAACGTGCTCCTGCAGGAACGTCACCACGTCGCGCACCCGTGGCTTGATAATCTTTCCCAGTGACTAAAGAGCAAGAAAAGGCAAGAGTTGAGCACAGCCAATAATGCCCAGGGAAGCACAAGGCACACAGAGCTCAGTCCTGCCAGACTCCTCCACCCCTGTGGGATTCCTGCCACTGGAGCCAGTAAAGGCAGAGATGGGGGTATAAGCCTCCATGGAAGTGCATGAAGGAACCAAAATCACCCCTGGGCGAGGGGGGGAAGTGAATTTGGGTCTAGCACCTGGACAGACTGCCCTGGTTACTTGGCACTATGATGAAAAGGACCAGCAGCATACAAAGGTTTCACTACATTTTGTGTGGCCCCTTGGGACTATTTCTGGAAGATACCCGAGGGTCTTTAGTGGCTCCCAGCAGCATCGACAGGTGAGTGAGCAAGCGGACCAGGACAAAAACAACAGGGGACATGCCCCGATCAGACACTCCCAGTGTTCTTCTGTGCTGAACATCTCCCAGAATGTGGCCAGTTTGAGTTCTGTCTTCATAACTCCTGTAGGAAATACATACATATATTATGTGTATATATAGTATTCTTTTGCCTTGACAAAAACCACACAAACATCTCTGTTACCCAGTAAAGTCTTTTTGACCCATAAGGTCTTTGAATGTCATAAAAGCTGCAATTGAAAGTGCTACAAGGGAGTGAAGTCTTCCAAGTAAGTTTAGCACACAGATACTGGTTTTGCTGGCTGATTACTCTTACTTGGACATCCTTTCCTAACACATTCCAGAAAGCAGCTTGAAGTGGTCAGTACCATTGGCCTTGAAGGCATGACAGGCACATCCTACATCATTTATCACTGACAAGGTGAATGAACCTACCGGAATTCCTGAAAGCCCTGCACTGGTTTGTGATGGACCCCTCCAATGGGGAGAAGGCAGTCAGGACAGCGGCTCTTCTCCATGGGGAGACCACACTAGGAAAAAGCAAAAGGAGAAACACTGAATTCCAGAGCAGAACCTCTCCAGCAGGAAAAAGGAATGAAACAAAAATCCAAGCTGTAACAGGTTAATTCAAACCCTGCTACATACTGGGCACAGGGCCTCTGTTTCACGTTTCCTGCAGTTATGGTACAATAACCACAGCACAGCTTGTAAGATTTAGATTACAATGACAGTGATTAATAAGATTGAGTTTAGAAATGAAACTCTACACAATAGAGCAAACAAACCAGTAAACAAACAAATTTATTGTTGAATACAGTCTGCTTAAAAAACCCATCAGTCCCCAATTCTTACCTCTCCCACAGTGCAGGGGTGGCCATTGGGACATGCTGTCAAGAGAGAAACAAACAGGACAGTATTATAAGACAGATTTATAAAGCCCCTGTTATTTCCTTTCATAGGCACCATCATCCTGGAGCAAGAAATATGCTTCAAGATCTAATCAAAAACCCAGGCTGTCACAAACCTCAGAGGAATGACAGGCCTACACAGGAACCCAAGGAATTTTTCAGTGCTGCTTCTCCTTGAAAAACAGGAATGAAAGCCTGAAAAATTCTGCTGCCAAATGCCAAAGGGGCTGGTTCAGGAATGCTCCCACCCCCTGACTCCCAGGCTGCAGTAAGGTGCTCCTGCAGGGAGCAGAGTCTGAAAGCTGGCCAGGAAGGTGGCAGAGTGTTCTTCTCTCACACCACATTAATGTTGCCAGAAGTGACAGGACAGGTCTTGTGCCCCCTCAAACTCTGCAAACAACTGCAGACTAAAGACTGAACTGACATTTGATGCATCCAAACCTTCATTATAAATCCTGATTTACAAAGGCTAACTCATGCTGAAGAGCATTTGTCCTTACATTTGGAATGCCAAGCCCAAGGACTCCCCTTCAGTCCCTTGCACAGCCTGCCAGGAGCACTTACTGTACCAGCGCAGAGCGGCCATCCCTTCCCAGGCCCTCGCCTGAACCGTGAGATCCTCTGGCATCGTAGGCAGAAACGAGTACTGAGGAAGAAAAGGGAAAAAGGTGACAAATGGATCTATAAATCAGTTCTTTCCTGTAGCAGTCACTCACTGGTTCTTTACTCACAATGGGAAACAAGAGACATCTGAAAGCAGAGGTCAGACAGGTGACGTAGACAGATTTTCAAATTCTGCCTTTGAAGATCCACTCTTAGAACTGTCTGTATTGTTAAGACTTGCATGTGCATTCTCCAGACATCCTGAACTGGATTCCTGGTGCACCCTGGTGTGTACCAGCCATTTCCTTACACTTTAGGTAGCCAGTAGTGGAGCAGCAGCTCCCTCCACCCTGACTCGGGAGCCAGTGTTCTCTGGAGCAGGCAGGTCTGCATAGTGCCAGCTGCTTTCAGCCTTGCTCACTCAAATATCAGCAAAAGTATTTGCTTGATTCTGCTCAGGAGGTAGAGGTACCTTGAAAAAGCACCAGGCCACAGCTTGTTGTCGTGCTAATTAACCCAAACAGCACTGAAATAATCACACATCAAGATTTCACAGCTAAAACAGCAAGTTGGTGCATTTGATGTTAAGAAAGATCAGATTATAGAGGATTCCGCAAACGCAGGAAAGAACTAGAAATACGCTGACTTGCATCCGAGTTCCACCTCTTTACCTCCATGGTGTTTGGCTGGAAGGCCAGGTTCCTGAAGGGCTGCAGGATGGGGCTGTGCCCACACAGCAGCACAGCAGCGATGTGAACAGCCACCTCAATCAGGGCTCTGTGCTGGCTGGAGCTCCAGGGATCCACAGTCAGGGCTGGCAGGGCATTCCTCACAAGGGCAGCTGCAAAGTGCTGCAGCTCTGGAGAACTCAGGAGCTGGGAGTTCTGGATGAACTGAGTCATCGTGTCTGTTTGCTGAAAGAACATATTTAAAAGAAATAAACCAGCATGATACTGCCCACCATAGGGAAGAGGACTGTCAGCTGCTTCCCATGCTGGGCTACCCTGCTTTGAAAACACTCCCAAACTGCTCAACTCGGGACATTGCTGTGTCTGGGACAGAGGAACAAAAGCTCTTCCATCACTGACTCAGATCTCCTTTATCCTTTTCCACAAAGCAAGTTTGTCACGAGCTTCCAAAGGGGAGTGTCTTACCTGCTGCTGAGGATGAAGGCTTGTGTCCCTGATGCCATACAGGACAGTGACCTCCTGGAAAATGGCCAGAAGCAGGTGCACAGATTCCATGGCTGGGGAGCTGCTGGAAGCCTGGAGAAGAACAGGAGATGTGGCAGGGAACAGAATAGAGCTGTCCCAGCTACTGGGACTGGACATGCAAGTGAAAAAGGAAAGAAAACGTGTGTCTGCAGCACAAGGCACAGTAACCTTCAAGCAGAGTCCCCCCCGGCACTTCCACGGGAACAGACACTGCCCACAGGGACACAGAGATGAAACAGTGGCCATCCAAACCCCAGCAGGGTTCTGGAGGGAGTGGGCTGTACCTTCTCAGCCTCGAGGAGCCCCTCAGCCGTGCCCTCTATCATGGCTCTTCCCACAGCATCGCGCAGGGCTCGGTACCTCTCACCACACGCCAGGTACCGGTCGATGTGGTTGGACTGGCTGCTCTGGACCTGTGAAGGAACAGCCCATGGAGAGCACTGCGGGCAGCAGCCACCTGTTGGTGAAGGCAGACTGTCCTCTCTCTCCCAAGCACTGGGGCATTTCAGCCTTCCCAGAGAGCCAGCAGCAGGCACAGCCACCCAAAGGGCTCCACGCAGCCAGGAGGGACCCCATTCAGCAGAGAGCAGGGACAAGTCACCCTTCACAACTACTCCCGCCGTGATGGGTCCCCAAGAGCCACACAACAGCAGAAACATTCCAAAGCAGCACAAAGTGAAGATGAGGAGGAGACCAGAACCATCTCCAGGAGACGCCTCTTCTTTACCTGTCGCAGAATCTCCCCTGGGAACACCCATTTGAACTGTGGCTCTGTGACGAGCTTCTCAGCAAACTCCATCCCGTACTGACTGGCAATTCTCCGGATCAGGAACACACGATGCCAGTCGTTCTTGCTGAGGCTGCAGAACTCCCTCACATTCGCCAGGTAACGCTGCTTCTCCTGTGCCTGGTCTTGCTCTGGAGGGAAAAGAAAGAAAAAAGGTAAAGACACATCCCATCTTGTAAAACTCCTGTCTGCACCAGCTGTACCACCAAACCCCTTTACTAGTACTGAGTAACTACACAGGGGAACTCCAGAGCCCTGCCTTCCTCAAGTGTTGTCTGGAGCATTTCCTCAGACAGATTTCAGACAATGATTCATTTCTTTGACAGAGAAGATATAAACTCTTTGATATAAACCCTTAATCCCTTTTAACTGCACAGAGCTCTCATTCACATAAAACAATAAGCCTTACAGCAGTCATGTGTCTGAAACAGCATTTATGCTTTAAAAGTTCAATTGAGTGGGCTCTAAATAAAACTCATTGTTAGAATGTGGAGGATAAAACAAATCTCCTTCCAAAGGTGTAACTGCCATGTAATGACACCTTTGGAGTCACCAGCACAGCCTTGTTCCTAGTTATAGAGCACTTCTAATGCATGGTCCAGGGGACAAACTGACTGACACCCTCAAGGGAAGAGAGAGTTGATGCTCTTGTTCTTGGCCACACATCAAAACAGGTTCCAGCAGAGCACAGGTGCACTGCCTGTGTCCAGCCCACCTGCCCTGTGCCTTGGCTCTGTGTTCAGCACTCCCATTATCCAGCAGAATGATTAGACTTACGTGTGTGCTGCTGCAAGTGGAAGATCAGCTCTGCAGCCTTGCTGAGGTACAGGCGAACCTTGGCCACTGCCTGCAGGTATTCCACGGATGATTCCTGAGGAGCTTCTCTGTTGCTCCATGGGAGATAATTCTCTGGAAAGCCTCTGCTTCCAAGCATATTGTTTATCTGCTCATATCCAAGGCTGCCCTCAGACTTTTCACACATGGAATCCTAAAGAGGGGCCAGGATATGGCATGAGCAGCAGAGACACTTCAATCAGCCACCAGCACTTTCTATCGCCGGTGCATCCACACTGCAGCAAGCACAGCAAACTTACGTCCCTGCACCCTCCACGCCACTGCCATTAGCTCCTCCCTGTGATCTCTCCAGTGCTTATCCTAAGCCTCTGCAACATCATCAAACACCATTTTTACAGTGTGTCCCAGCTGTCCCACATTCCTTAAGCATGGAGCCAAGCAAGAGCCATGAGCAAACTGAGGAGCCACACACATCCCATGTTCCAAGATGCCAAGCTCTACCTGTCTACGGGTGCCTCAGGAAGAACACAAATGTTGATTTTACCTATAAAGACACCCTTCTGTAAGAAATGAAACCTCTACCCTGCTGGAAGGTTTGTTTCAAGTTGTCCAAAGCAGTGAAAGTTAGGCAAGGGGAGGAAAGAGAACAATCCAAAGAGCACAACTTGGGTCCTGTACACAATGAAGTTGCCTGTAGACACAAGAAGGCAGTCCAGCAGCAGGCTACTGCAACAAGAAAGGCTCTGTTTGCTGCACTCTTGTGCTGGGGTTTGAGTCTTAACACTCAACACTCAGGCACTTGTCCAAGGTATCCAAGGGAAGGAAGTCATGTAACACTGCAAAGACACAGAAGCCTTTCCTCAAAAAGCAAGGCTGGTCCCTGAGAGCAGGTTCTGACCAGGTGATTTGATATCAGCTTTCTTTTAGGCTTTCTAGTTGGACAACTAGTTATGTACACAAGAATCTTGCCTAAAATAGCAGTAGAATTTCTATTCTCGACTTTTTTTATTCCTGCAACAATTTCATGGCCCAGCTCTTACCTCCCCAGCACTCTTACCTCTAAGCAGTTGACAAAAAGTAGGTAGAGCTCTTTTTTGTCATTTTTCTCTAGGAGCTCATTGTGCTCCACCTGGGACAGGTAGTGCTGCACATCATCTTTCACTTCATTGAAGCTACAGGAGAGAGAAACACCCCCTTACACAGCTGCCATGCTGATGGCTACTACTCATCTTCTAAACCTCAACAGAACTACCAGAGATGTCTGTGAGACATGTGGGGTCACTTTAGATCCAGCTGGAAGATGGAAAAGCCATTCTGTCATTTTGCAGATGCCGTCTGGCTTCACAGCCTGAGCCAGGCTTTGCTCCTAAGCAACACTCTGAGCATTTCCAGGGCAGAAGGCCCTGACCTGTTCTAAGCATCTGATTTAGGAGGTGATCACATCCGAGAAATGGCTTTTGTGCCCTGCCTGCAAAGGGAGGCTGGGAGACCTGTGGGAATGGGCAGGTCTGTGGAGCAGACTGATCCATCCTGATTAAACCTCTGTGGATGAGGAGTATTGCTTTGCTGACCTAGACCATAGCAATTAGTCAACTACCTTCCAGCTACCCAGCCATCCCCTTCAGCACAGAGTTAGGTCAGGATTAGCCAGGCAAACCTTGGCACGGACTGCTCATACTCCACCACAAGCTCCATGAAAGCCAGCCAAACTGCATGGCTAATGCAAAGGCCTGGAATGAATTTCACCTGTAAGGATTCAAATTCAATGAACAGCATGGAAGTGAGCACAATGATCAGATTGGTTTGATGAGGTCATGGCCATAGCTGAACTATCCCCTGATATCAGACCCCTCAGCTGTCAGACTGCTCACCTGTACTTCAGGAGCAGCTTCAGCATCACTGAGCGGATTATGGGAGTTTCATCCACTTCATCGTTAAATGGGGACAGGAATTTTGTGTAGACAGCAGGGTGATCTGTGGAGATACGGAAGACAGGTTTGGCAGGTGAGAGAAGGTGGTGAGACACAGCACCATGAGGCTGAGCATCAGGGTGAAGGGAGCTCACCTGAATCTTTCAGGAGGCTTCTGTGAACAAACAGCAGATCAAGAAGCCTCTGGATCACCTCTCTGTCAGGGGGTTCGTTGTCCTTGAAGCACATGGTAGTGACAACATCTATGAAGAAATTATTGCACCTCTGCCGGAACAGGGCATTCCTTGCTATGGCATCTCTGGGGAAGGGTAAAAAACATTGAGACAGTGTTCAAATAAAGGCAAAAGTCACCAAGGTGAGATACTTTTCCAGCTTTCTAACTGGATGATCTTTAAGGCCCCGTCCAACTCAAACCATTCTATGATTATGTAATTCACAGTTTTCTTATAGGGGCCAAAGCAGCTTCCTCCGTCTTTTGAAAGAACCAACAGAATAGACAGGACCTGTTTGGTTCCAGAGGGAGAGAAGCAGAGTTCCTTCCCCCGTTCTGCTCATGGTGACAACCTCAGAGTTGAGAATTTCCTCACCCAACCCACCCAGCCACAAGGCTCCCCTTGGAACAGGTGGAATACCTCATCTCCTTGGAGACAGTTAACTCCACATCCTCCACAACAACTCTGCAGTATGGACAGTGCATCTGTGCTGGCACCAGCCACGTGCTGACACACTTGTGGCAGAACACATGGTTGCAAGGCAGGCAGACAGGATCCTTTGGCTCTTGCAGGCAGATGGGACATGGCTCCAGACCATACCTGTAACCCAGAAACAACAATGAACACAACTGCTTCTGTGTTGTCTTACCAAAAGCCTTTAATAAGATGTTCATCTGCAAGTAGACCAAGAGGAGATAATGCCAGACCAGCTGGCTCACTGCTCAGCTCAGGGTGCAGATTCAAACAGGGTTATTACTCTTCATTTGGCTTTCACTGCATCACATGAAGCGCTGCCTTAGCCCCAGAAATGTGCTGACAACAAGGGCCATGTCCCTTCTGGACCCTGCAGCTTGTCCCAGCATCAGTACCTGCAGAGCCTGCTGCTGACCTCGTCCTTACAGTGGCACAGCACTGTCATCACTGCAAGAAAAGTTGGATGAGTCTTCATGTCTGAATCGTGCTGAAAACACTGCAGAGAAAGGACAAATCTCAGTGACTCAGCTCTAATACTCGAGACAAAAATTCCCATGATCAGCAGAAGCAAAGAGGGAAGAGGTGAAATCACAGCTTTGCTTACCTTGGCAAGAAGCAAAGTGTATTTTTTCACTAAACTCTCGAATTCTGGCATCACAGTGTTGATGCCAAACAACACGTGTTCCACAAAGAGAGCCATGGCAGACACCCGGTTCCAGCAGACTCTGTGGGAAGGAAGATTTCAAACAGATCATTATGAGCCGAGAGCACGAATGGCAGTGCAATCAGGTCAGTCAACAATTCACTGCTTTTCATGCTTCCCACTACAGCAATCCTGCACTGCTCATGATGTTCTTCTTTGCCCCTTTGTTATCCAAAGGGCTTTTTGTGAAGGGTAGAATAGACATCAGCACTACTGCACACACCTTCTCACACCTCTAACTTCTATATCAAGAAAGCAATTTAGAACATACTAATCACAATTAACTATGTTTTCTTCATCTCAGAAACGAAACAAGCTCTGTGAGAAACTGTGTTAGCTCTCTGGGCTTTCTTCTAAAAGACAAAATGCAGTGAAATTCCCCATCTCTCACAGCCTTTATGCACAGGGGACAAAGTGGGGAGATACTGCAGGTTAACAGGAACCTGAGGAGAGTTTTAAATAACCCCTGAACCCAGATGGAATGCACTGGATGATACTACCAGATTTAGAGAATCTACAGGAGATGAAGGGAAAAAATATGGTTCTTGCTGCTTGATATGTAATTGAGCCCAGCAGGAATCTGGAAAGGTTTGCAAAGTCTGAGAAAAGCAGCACCAAGCAGTTTCAGGCTGTACCAATGCCCTGACTACCAGCCAGGCAAAGGAACAGGGCTGTGTGGTACCTACCTGAGTTGCCTCAGCAGCTGATGGCAGCGACTCCCACTCCGCTGTGCATCCGTCTCTTTACAAAGAAATTCAATGGGCATCTGAAGATTCTTCACACTCTGCAGCCAGACCTCTGGGAGAGCTGTCTGCACCTGGTTCTCCAGCATTTCAGCACACACCATTGCAGCCAACACATCCAAAACCTGGTCACGGACACAGGGGTGAAGTGTGGCACAACAGCTGCACTTGAGAATTACTTATGGACCTTGCTATAGCACATGTGCTACGGAATAATGTTCTGTGATTATCTTAAGCTCTGGAATTGTCATGCTTGTGGCTCGGCTCATTAGCACATCCTATTTGCTAATGCAAAAGCAGGGCAAACTATTTTAAAACCTGTTAGTAGCAATGACAACACAGCAGATCATTCCTGATTCTCAGGATCCTGAGCTTGTGCTTCCACCTCTGCTGTTGCTGAAATCCAAAGGAATTCAGTGAAGACACAGCTCCCTGCTAAGGCTGAAGACCACAAAACACCTGGTAGCAACCTACCATCTCTGAGCAGGCAATTCCACATGTTTCCCGGTTGATGAGGTAGTCAACCACACCGGGGTACACAGCCAGGATCCTGGCAAGGTTCTGCAGGCGGCTCTTGAACTGGTTGTATGCAAGGTGGACCCAGGGCAGGGAGGGTCCTGGCTCCTCTCCCCCGGGGGACGCGGCCGCCCACTCCGCGATGCAGGACACGAACGCGGAGCGCAGACACTGCAAGGGTGGGAAAGAGTTAAAACCAGCATTAAAAGAGAGCTTTTATAATTCATTTTGCACTGGAAATACTGGCAAAATTATCTGAAAGAAGAGAATCAGTTCCTTACAAAGACAGTTTTAAATGTGTCAATTTATACAGGTGCTGCTTTCTGAGTAAGATCTGAGCAATCTCAGCAGCCACTCAGTGTCAAACCACCTGCTCTGGGGTTCCCTTGTTCTTGGCCTGTCTCAGAGGGGGATTTTCTGTGAGAGGCAGGACTGATTCAGAAGGACACGTTCACAAGCATTATGCTCTTCTCTCCATCCAAAGGTTTTTCAGCTCCTGTTCCAGACACTGACCTGCAGCCCCTCTTGGAAGGACACATTGATGGTCAAGACAATAAAGTCTGTGATGTAGCACTGGAAGAGCATCTGCCTGTCTTCCTCAGTCAGAGCAGAGATAAATTTTCCCAGGGCAGTTTTCTGGAAGATATCCACAAACTTCTCAGCATGGTCTGGAAAATGAGAATGCAGAAAAAAGCTGGATATTGGGAAGAGGCTGGCTTTCACACAGCATCTATCCAAGAGAGACTGACACGTAATTAATCACTGATGCATCCAGCACTCTCCTCATTCACGGCACTAATGAGGGACTCAGGCCAGGCCTTGTCAGCCCAGCACCAGTGTCGTATTTCTGGAATCTCACCTTGTCATTAACTCTTGGCATCTCTGTAGCATTTTGAATGCAAGGGCACAGATAGGTGAGAAAGATTAATAGTGAGAAGCACAAAGAAAAGCTGCCTGCACAGATCTCCAATGGCTCATAGGAGCACCGAGGGACTGAAGGTGACTCCAGTGTCCTGGAGGGGCTTGGCAGTGACAAACCAGAGCTCACAGGGCAGGGGAATGGAGATGCTCAAAGCCAGGCTCTCACCTTCAGTGTTTTGGATGTATTGAGCTTCCAGCCACATCTCATCCAGGTACTCCTTTATCCTCCAGCTGAAGGGCATCTCATTCCCAGCATCAGCAGACACCATCATGTTGTTCTGCACCAGAATTATCTCTGGCTGAGAGCTGGGAGATTAAAAGGTCATTAATACACTGGGCTTTTGCCTGGGAAGCACATTCAGACAACAGAAGCAGAAGGTGCAGAAAGCAAGAAGTCAGCCCTAGAAGGGGATGAGAGAAGTGCAGAACTCTGTTACAGCTCATCCTGCCAGCTGTGGAGCATCAACACTTCCTCAGTCATCATCCCCGGGCCAGAGGGCTGTACTGGCAGGACACTTGGGCTGCAGGGGCTGGGTAGGCAAGACATGGGAGCGACTTGTGCAGTCCCGGAGCAGTGCCCAGCTGCCCTGGGCACAGCACAGGGAGCAGCCAGTGTCCCTCTGCCACGTGGGATTAAAGCCAGCACGGGGCTGGTCCCAATGCTGCCAGTCAAGCCCTCCTGCTGCTCCCTCTGGGCTCACCTGTTCTTACTCACACTGGAAGGCACACTCAGGAGTTTGGTATCACTGAAGATGAACATCCACAGGTTTGTCACCCACTTTGCTGCTGGCCTGGCCAACAGCTCCAGATTGCCATTTCTGTCTATGACAGCAATCAGGAGAGCCAGGAATGGAGTGATCACCTTCTGGACTCGCTTCCACAGGGTGTGCCTTTGGGGCAGAGAGACAGAAAAGCCCAGGGGGGAGGTGAGCAACAGCATCAGCAAAACAGAAGGTGACTGTCCTGAATAACTGCTGACATTTATTTGCATGAGAGAAAGTCCTAAATCTGACTTTAAGGGGGAAAAGTAGCACCAACAAGGGCCCTACACTACTCCTGGCTTACCTGTTCCACTCAAAGCACTTGTGCATTCCTGTCCCAGCACAGTCCATTCAGCTGTAAGTCACGCCCACCCTCAGGAGCCAGGAAAGGCTAAAACTGCCTTTGAAGAGTTTCCAGCACAGACTGGAGGCTGATACTGCAAATATTCAGACTACACAAAACTGCTGCCTCTGCTGCACAGGTGCCATTTGCAGACTCTTCTTGGAAGCCTGCACATTCCAAGGATTGCTGCTATCCTCACCTGAAGGTACCTGCCTCCTGGAGAGCATTGAGGTTGGAAGCCTCCCGAAGCACCCAGTTTTTTGGGTGAAGGGAACTTTCTTCTTGCTTCTTCAAGAGGTTGGAGAGACGAGCCTTTGTTATCTTCAGGAAAGAAGCTACAAAACAAGAAGAAATGTGCATTTTTTCTTCTGTTAGCACTGGATCCAAGTCCATATATCCCACCAAGCACAGCATTTTACAGTTGTTTCAATAATTAGCCAACTGGGGGGGAAAAACCAACCCTGAGAGCCAGAGAAAAAGCCACCACCTGAACTCCAGGAAAAGACCTACAGCCATATAAGATATGAGCATGATAAGAGCAACAGACTGGAGCACAGTCAGACATTCTTGGGAGATCCTCCTTGCCTACACCACAGCAAGGACCACTGATCTTTGGGTCCCCAGTGACCTGACTGACATGCCTTGGTGGTCCCCCAGATGCCCAGGGACACTGCATGCAACACACACCTTTTAAGTCATCCTCCTTGGAGAGGAGGCCAAGGAGAATCTTAATCCGCTTTCTGCTTCGACTCAGATCCTCGTTCTGGTCCCGCAGCATCCCCACAGCACTCTGCACACAGGTCCTCAGGAGCACAGTGGTGTCCAGGATCTCACCCTGCCCCGGAACAGCATGAGAACAACATCATTCCCCTTCAGTGCTACACTCCAGCCCCAGCACTTCCCCCTTAGAATGGTTACACTGCTCCCTGGAGAGGGTCTGTTCCCAACTCTCCTCTCAGACTGCAATTCCAAGTTCTTTTGCTATCAAATACATGATGCAACTTCTGTGGCCCTTTCAAACTGGCCTGTGACACAGCATTTGTACTGAGATAAGATTCCTACAGACAAAAGATTCAGTAGTTCAGGGGGAAAAAGTGGAAATAATAAACATGACCAGGGAAAATCTGCCCTCCCTGGGGAATGTTTCAGCACATGAAGGGCAAAAGCCACATGTCCCTTGTCCTGAGCATCCTTCAGCTGAGGGTGTCAGGGGAACATGAGCCAGTGTGAAGGTGACTGCAGCACAGCCAAGCCCTCAGTCAGCTCCAGCATGGCTTCAATGCACACCTCAAAGCATACCCAGCTGGAGTAGCAGGGTCAGAAACACAGGTCCCACCTTCAGGGTGAGAAAGACAACAGAAGCCTTTAAAGCTGATTTTAAAAATTAGAAGTTTTAAATGATTAAGGATTTAGAGGGTCCTTACAACGGCTTGTTTCTTGAGTGATGCTGATTTTTGACTGGACAGTGGGGAGGAGGAATTTGTGTCTGATCATTAACATTCATGATATAAATACTGCTGATGGATTTCAAGAGAATGGGGATTAAAAAGGTGTGTTGCACCTATGGATGACAGCAGAGAAGCAAACAAATGTATTCTGAACTGACCTCATAGTGCTCTGCTTCTGGCACTGGTGTTCCAGCCTTCACCTCTTTCTTCTGTGCTTTTCCATTCACAGGCAGAGCTGCAACTAAGGTGTAGAGTTATTAGAAAGCAGTAAACTTCTGAATCAGTCAGATAAGTGTTATTTTAGCAAGTGCATTCCAGATCAGCAGAACATGTCAGATGCATTAGCACCTGCATCCACCTTTCAAACACAGATAACTGCTGGGGCTGTCAGGCTTCATGCAGCAAGAACGGGAAGAAATGACACTGAGTTAATGCCTTAAGCTCTTCCAGAATCCTACCAGGTAGTGTAGTGAGAGAGAAAAGAGCAACAGAAAAACTGAGGGGAAAGAAAGACCCTTGTCACTGGTCTCTGTAACACAGCATCTGCTGTCTCTTTTGCTGGGACAGAGCACTCAGTCTGCTGAGCAGTGCAAATGCTATGTTTCTGTCAAAAGAAAAAGCTAAAAGTACCAAATTAACTTACTCGATGACCTAAAGTTGTAGCAATGGACTAAATACAAAAGCTAGTTGGGATTTCCCCAAAAAGCAGGTGCTGAGCAGGGATAGTCATAGTTACACTGTACTAGGCATCTGGTAGTTCCTCCAGCACTGGGTCTGGGACCACATCTCCCCTTTTCCCCACCACATCAACACCACTGGCTGGCAGAGCCAGCACACAGCTCACCTTTGGCTTTACCCAAGCCCTCAGAGAACACCTGGCTGATGGTGAGGTTCTGCAGGGCTGTCATATCAGAGACCATGTCCTTGGATCTGCGGAGGTCATCTATGTGCACCGACTGCCACAGTCCTAAAAGCAGGGAGCAACAGCAAGAAATCATTCCATGCCTGCAGCTTGTTCCTCTAGAAGAGCTTCCCAAGAATTACCTGCTGGCACCCGTGGGTTTACATTCACACCTCCCTTACTCTAACCTCTTGCTGTAGGAAGGGAAAGCTGAATTCACTTAGAACACGCTGCCTGACAGGGTTTGCACGGGACCAGGGCTCTGAAGCTCTCAGAAGGCACCAGACCCAGAGGAACCTTGCTGCTGAGAGCAGAACATGTCGGCACGTGTTCCAGAGCCTCCCAGAGCACAACACGCCCATGGAGTTACCCTTGTGTTTGTGTGCTGCTTTCCAGCTGACTGTGGGCAAGTGGGCAAGGCAAGCTGCTCTCACCATAGAGCCCAGAATTCCCAGGTACTAATTCCCAGGGCCAGTCCCTGTGGGACAGGGAAGCAGCTCTGACAACCCACAGGACACACCAAGTCCAGATTTTTAACATTCAAAAGGACAGTGAACAAGAGAAGTGACTGCCTAGAACCAGCTGAAGAGCGAGGAGGGACAGATGGGCACACGCACCTCCATGGAATCCCACATAGGATGTTCCTCCTTCCAGCCGGGAAAGCTTCATGATAAAGTAAATAAAGACAGAGACTTTTCCCAGGTCCACCTTGTTGATTTCATTAACAACAGTGTATCTGCAACGAAGAGGAAATGCTGCTGGCAGAGCAAAGACAGACACAGCCCATGGCCACGGGTCTTTGCTCTGAGAGGACACGTTTCCTCTCCCCAGACAAACACAACCGGCTCTCACTCCCTCCCGGCCGTGGTGCTGAGCTGCCACCTCCAGCTGTGCCTCAAATGATCCCCCTGACCCTCAGCTCTTCAGGACTGCTGCAGCCAATGGCCAGAATTCACACTTTAAAGGGGATTATCTGCTCATTTGACCCGGCTTAGTTTATTTTGACTGAGATTATGAATTATTATTTGAAATGCAATTAGTGCATCAGATTCATTCTGCTGCAGAATAAAGGATTGCACATTCCTGAGTCTGAAATCCCCAAACAGCACTAATAACCAAAGGTGGTGAGGAGTGGCCAAGCAGAACTGAACCACTTCACACCTGACTTACTTGGCTGAGGCAACGAGCTGGGCATCTTGAGAGCCATTTTCAAAGTCTGTCTGAATAATAAGGACTTTATTTCCTGAAGTGGCATCCAGGAAATCCCTGAAGAGTGAAAAGGGATTTAACAGAAGTCACTAAGTGTAAAAACCAAACATTAAAGACTAAAGAACCGGTCCCTCCACATTAGCTTTGGCTGCTGCAGGCAGAAGGAGAATTTAAAACACCAAACCCCATGTCTGTGTGACAGAGCTGATAAGGTTTGCCATGAGCCAGCCCACTGTCAGCACAGCACAGGCTCCTGCCTCCCTTTTCCAGGTGTTACTCCAAGTGCTCTGCCCACAGACCTCCCACCCAGCTGATGGCCCATTCCGAGCAGGATAACACAAGCCCAAACTCACCGGATGCCCTTCAGGAAGGAGTATTCTGTGTCAAACTGCTGCAGGAACAGGATCTGGGGCCTTTGGGCTTTCCCCTGCACCTCCCTCTCCAGGCAGGCAGCATCGGCACTGGTGAGCAGTCGTGAGAAGGTGGTGACCTGGCAGACAAGGGGCAGGAATGCAGCAGGAAGGCAGCACAGACTCACTCACCTGTGCTCTGTGCTGCAGAGCTGGACCACACCCCAAACCCAACATTTATCTGCCCTGCCAATATGCAAGGGGTCAAAATGGGCCGTTACACCAACCCAGAGCCCCTGCTGGACATCCTGCAGCCCTGGCAGGATAAATAAGAACCCGAGGGCAGGTCGGGAAGGGGGCTGGGAGGACCCCCCATACACTCACCTCTGTAAAGGCTGTTTGGTATCCAGACCCTGCATGGACATGAGCGCGGAGAAAGTCTGCAAAGGACGTGTGCTGCTGCTGCCTGAAGTAGGTATTGGCCAGGGAATCTGCCATGAACACCCCCACGGAGTTGCAGAAGCGGATGACGGCGTCGGGGGTGGCACAGTTCAGCAGGGCCAGCTGGGCCTCCTTCTTCACGCGGGACAGGAGCTCCCCGGGAGGACACGCTGCCTTCAGCCTCTCCGTGCTCTGCAGCACCACCGAGGCGCAGGTGTTGGGGTGGTAGCCCACGAACACGTCAGAAGGGCGGTACTGCTGCTGGCTCACGAAGTGCTCTTCCATATTGACTGCGGTGAACTCCTGCACCCACTTCTTCAGCTCTCTCACTAATTCTCTTTGCCCCTTGTCCAGGACGGTGCTGATATCCAGGTAGTGCTTTTCCAGCCGGTTGATCAGTGGAATGGGAAAGTGCTTATGCACCACATCCTTCTCCTCAATGACTATCAAGCGGAACTTGGGGTGCACTCGGCACTTCACCCGGTGGGTGCCCAGTCCCAAGTCCACGTACTTCTGGCCAGCAAGGTACACGTAGTACTGGTTGAGGGCATCATAGAGGCTCTCATAGAGGTTTTGCAAGTTAAGGAGCACAACCATTTGTCCAGTTTCCATGCAGACCTTCACACGGTTGATGTTCCTGCATATCTGGGTATATTCTTGGTCTTTAGGGAAACTGGAGCCAAAGATGATTTCTGGCTGCTGTCGGGCAGTGAAAAAAGCTTGCTGGAGGATCTGCAGCGCCGCATAGTTCTCAGTCAACACAAGCAGATACCTGCAATCCCCGTCCTCAGCACTGCTGTAAATGTTCTGTCGGACCAGCTCAATCCTACTGATATCATGAGTATGTATCCCTCCTTTTTCTGGTAACTTTGAGGTGAATATTTCCAAGGCATTGACATCATCTTTGCCGCCAAAGTTGCGAAGAACCACTTCAGCAACGTCCTGAGGTGTCGGCTCACTTTTGGAGTTCTTAGCTAAGGCAAAAAACATCTTTATGAGGCTGTAGTAGTCACGCAGACCAAAGAACTCCCTGTCTTGGGCCTTGCAAATATTTTCATATGCATCTGCAAAGTGATGGAAATAGGGCTCAACCTTCTGCAGAGCCCCTCGTGATGAGCAGCAAATCCCCTTCGCGCTCTCGATGAGCTCCTCTCTGCTGGGGTCCCCACGAGACACAAAGATGCCTCGATTCATCTTAGCAGGGTCCAGAGCCCAGTTGGAAATCCCAATGAAGCCAACCTTTTTGTGAGGAAGAGGGACATCATCTATGCAGCCGTCTTCCAAAAGTGGATGCAAAGTCTTCAAGGGCATTTTGGGAGAGTCTTCTGCCAGCCCAATCTCATCCAAAACCACCACTGAGACATATTCATCCAAGTTCTTCCCTTCCTGGAATCGAGCACAGTGCTTGAAAGTGCCTATGATTCCCTCTGGAGTGGAGAGAGGGCTGCACTGAAAAGACACTAGATGGATCTGCTTCAGGTCCTTGAACAAGTCAGAATGCGCTGCTTGGCCCTGCATAGCATCAGCCACAATGGTTTTTGCAAGGGATTTGGAACTCCCAGGTTTCCCGACGAGAAAAAGAGGGATTTTCAGCTCAATACAGATGACCATCATAAAGACATTTTCCTTCAAGGCCAAGTTTCTTGCTATGGTATCCCGGAGTTGCACACCACTCAGGAATAAGTCCTGCATCAGGGAGATTTCTTCCAAAATCTTTTTCTGGGTGTCAAAAGGCTTTGGAAGGACGTGGCTGATAGCGTTCCTGTACGCCTCCTTCCTTTCCAAGGACGCGTGATAGCAGACCCCAACTGCCAGCACCAAGGACCAGATAATGCTGTTTCTCTCAACACTGCCCTTTTGTGCTTTCTTCTCAGCCAGATACTTTTCCAGCTCCCTCAGCAGCAGCTGACTGTGCCTGTAGAACCACTTGAAAACTTCCATGCAGCGTTCCACATCCCGCAGGCTGACGAAGCTGCACTCATCGTCCCTCTGCCTCATGTACTGCTGGGAGGCAAAGAGCACTTCTGTGATTGCCTCCACCTCACCCCGCTCCATGGGGACCTGCTCTGCGACCCGCTGCACGATCTGCTGGATGTACATCTTCTCAGTCAGGTTGTTCAGCTGCCCGAAATCCCACACTAACGGGATCATGCTGGGTGGGAGCGCGTGGACTCTGTACACGAGCTGTCTCAGCGGGATAGATCCAAGCTTATCCCTGGTCTCATCCGCTTTGACACGGTAGCCCAGTCCAGCTAATTCCAGGCGCTGGATCATCTTGGGTGTGTGCTTACGATATGGGTTGCAGGCTGCTATGATCTGCAAGCCAGAGCCAGAGGCCAAAGGCTTCCCCTGCACCGTGCGGTCACACAGAACCTCCTTGATGCTGCTCACAGCCTCTGTCGTGTTGGCTTCGTCGAAAAACAGGACAGTGTCCAACCCATGCTGCTCCTTGTTGAATTTAGCCAGGGCTTCTGCTTCTCTGATCCTGGCATAGATCATCTCTGCAGTGGTACCTCCATGGACTTTGACAAGCTTCATGTTCTCCACATCTACAAAGCTTCTGCGTAACTGGCACAGGAACTTCACCAGTCGGGTTTTCCCACAGCCTGTCTCTCCCATGATGACAACCGGGATGCCGCACCGGAATCGCATCTCGATAGCCAAGATCTTCAGTACGTTGTCTGTGGTGAGCTCATACGTCTCATCAGGGTCTATCACCCAGGGGAGCCCCAACACCAGGCAAAGCCTCTCGAGCTTCTCGTGCCGAGGCAGCCGATCGAACGGAACATTGAAGGGAACTCTCTGCAGTAACAAGCCCTGGTACAGCTGTGCAGTCATGATATTGCGCTTGATGACGCTGCCGTTCAGAGGGTTTATGGCATCAACACCCTGAGGGCCGTTGGGTTGAAAGTGGAAACCGATGAACGTCATGGACACACGATCTTCGTTGAAAAACAAATATGGATGTGGCTCTGACTCCCACCTCTTCCGAATGCGGAAGGGAAGAAGGTCTTCCTCCGCGACGTTCTCCAGGTGGGAGGACTGTCTTCCTGAACTCTGATCGGAAATGTTCAGGGAGGGCGTTGCAAAATCCCTCGCCATTAAAATCATGAAGCTGACAACAAAGTTTTTGAAACCTTTCAAAGTGTCCTGGACAAAGTCAGGGTTGCAAAAGACAGAGCTTTCACAGTCTCTCAGCTGAATATTGAGAAACCAGGTGAAGTTCCGGAGCTCTGCCCAGGAGGGATCCATGATCCCGCAGTGCAGGAGGAACAGCTGCAGACATTCCGCTGGGCTCCCTTCCACCGAGTGCGCTGCATACCGGAACACGTCCAGATCACAGCCCAGGTCAAACCTCTTCAGATACTGGAAAGGCCTCTGGAAAGCCTCACTGCAAAATTCCTCCTTGTCCATTCCTGGCTCCAAAACATCCCCAGACTGTTTTCCAAGTGTCTCCATTTCTAGTACTTCTTTGGGAGACTTACATGTTACCTTAGGGAACACATCTAAGAAATTATACTTCTGGCTCGCTGACATCTGGAGAAGAGGAAAAGAAAGTGTCATCACAGAGCTGTAGCCCTGATCTTCTTCAGTTTAGTCAATCTGTTCTTAAGCGTCCTCTTACCTAAAACCACAGACCTGAGCAGCAGGGGCCAGCTTACACAACCAGGACACCTTTTCCCCTGTGCATCCTTTCTTCCACCTAAAGTGCACCAGTGAATCCTATTCCCTTCTACACTTTCCTCCCTGGGACACAAGTCCTGTCACCTCCAGCCACTTCTAGTGCTACCTCAGTGAAACTAAACCCAAGAAACAGTTATTCATTCCTGTCACTTCTACACTCCGTTCTATTAGCCACATATAAATATTCCAGCACTTTCAAACATGCAAATTAGCATGAAGAAGATCAGATCTTCCATTTTTCTGTTTCCTATAAATGTTACAGTGGGGCCAGTGAAGCCTGAACTAGCAGGCCTTCAAAAATCACCAACCTAAGGAAATCACAACAGGCCTAATTTACTTTTACGTTTTAATCTCACATTGTACAACTCCAGACACCCCACTCTGTAAGGAGATACAGCCCACCCCGAATTAAACAGGGAATTCCTGTGCTGTGTTTACAGTTACAGTCTCTATGTACAAACATGAGCAAAATGACTGAGAAATTCCCAGAAATGGAGCATTGCTGTGTACATACAGGTCTGGCTGCTTTCCTTGGCACCGGGGACACCTCAAGGATTTCAATGATATACAGGTGACACTTCTGTCGTAGCCACATATTGCCATTATTATCTGTCAGGTACTGCAAAACCAACAGCTTGAAGAGAAACTCTGGAATTCCACATTGCACCTATCACAAGAAAAGACAGAAAGGCATTTCCTCTTCATTTAACCATCACAACTTCACAGAATCACAGAATAGTTGAGGGTGGCAAGGTTCTTTGCTCAAAGCCAGTTCAGCCAGAATAGGCTGCCCTGGACCACATCCAACCAGGTTTTTATTACCTCCAGGGATGGAGACTCTACAGCTTCTCCAGGAAACCTGTTCTAAGTCCAATCATCTTGATGGTAATGAGTTAATGGTTTTACTTACACCATAATTAGAATACACATCCTAAGGAAATGGCTTACTAAGAAACAAGAGCTTTAAAGAAACAACTCCTGCAAGAATCCACACAGGACTTCTTGGGCAAAGCAGCTGTGGGAGGGGTATACTTACTGAGGAGGTGATATCAAAATGGAATATCATGGGCTTTGTCTGGTGTTCTTTCTTCAGAAAAGGCAGGAGAGATTTTAGCACTTTATCTTCATCCACTTCTCGTTCAATTAGTCTAATGGTTTTCAGAAGTTCTGTACAGTCAGGCTGCTCTTCTTGCAGCCTCTCATGTAGCCTCTTCACATACAGAGATTTCCCTGTTATAAAAAAAAATCCACAAGAATTAAAGCCACTGATATTGAATACATCATATTAAAGCCTTAACAGAAGGAAATAAAATGCTTGTCCCACCTCACAGCCCATTTCCTGTAGGCATATGTTAATCTCAGGAGGTCAGGTTCAGCTCATCCAGCATTAGTTATGCTTATGCTAATTACACAAGTGAGCAGAACGAGACAGGTGTCAGGTTAGCAAGGTGACCCATCTCTAGAGATGCCCATCTCGGGACAAGATGAGGTGACGTCCAGCTTTCATGTCACTGCACTGAATAGGGTCTGAATTGCTGTTTTTGACTAAGGTACTTAGGACTTGGACACAAAAACCCGGCAAGGTGAACCCTGCTCTGCTTTTCAACTCTCAGCAGACCCTACTTTGCATGTGACAACTCACCCACGCCGGCTCTTTTGGAGGAGACAATCCCAACACACATATTGTCCTTGAACACAGAAGCAGCCGAGCTTGCGGGCTGAGCCACTCGGTAGTGGTGCTGCAGGTATTGCTGGATTTCAGCCCGTGGCCTCTGGGGTATCATGTGCACTTTGTACTGGCTGAAGGCGGAGGGGATGTAGCTGTGCTCCCGCTCGCAGTTGCACAGGATGACGAGGCGATAGGAGTTGTTGTAGCGCTGCAGGTGCTGGAACAGCTCCTCTGCTCTGCAGCTGACATCGTAACTCAGCTCATCTGCGTACAGCATGGTGTAAATCTTCTCCCCTCTGCCGCAGGGAATGAGGCACCTCCTGAGGAACAGCCCCACCTGCTCAGCAGTGGTCTGAGGAGTGCACAGCAGAACTTCGTCAAACATGGGAAGGGGCTGGTCGGGGCTGTTCATGTAAATAGCCAGTGCAGAGGTGAGCACCTCAGAGCGAGGGCAGGTGATGAGGTTGGGCTGGCCGACACTCAGCAGATCCTGAGGAAACTCACGGGTGACACACTCCCTGCCACGGCTGGCCAGCTCCTCCAGCCACACACCCAGCGTATCAATACCCAGGCAGCTGGGGAGGAAGAAGCCCATGTTGCTCATGTAGCACTCCCAGATGCACTTCAGCTGGGCAGTCAGGTCCTTCTCCCCACCCAGCAGCATTTGGAAGTCAGCAACAGTTTTCCCTGAGCTGAGAGGCACCTCACTCCCGAAGGCTCCGAGCACATCCTGCTCGGTGCAGTCGCGGTTTAGGAACGAAAGCATCATGAGGGCAGCCTGGCTGGGCAAGCCCTGCCCCAGCTCTGTGCACAGGTACACCAGCTGCTCGGCAGTGTAGTAGTTCAGGTAGAAATGCTTGAACCGTTTCTCATACATGAAGCTTTTCCAACTCTCCAGGAAGCTCTCCATCGTCTTGCAGAGGCCTGGGAGCACAGCTGCCATATCCCCCTGCCCTTCCAGCACTGGGATGCGGCCCAAGGAGAAGTCTATAATGACACAGGATTCTCTTTTGGGTGAACAATACACATGGGCCAGCCAGGAGCGGAAAAGCATGTTCCCAGCTGAATAAAGGTCTATAAAGGCCTGTGCAAGTCTCTGGACATTTGAAAAGACCTGTGTGATGACAGGAGAGAGAAAAAACACTAAGCTAATTTACCAAGACAAGGTCCAGCCATGAAACCAGAGGAAAGACTTTCAATTAAAAGAAAGGCTTTGGTCTAGATGTGTGTCAGGCCTCGGACAGCAACCACAGAATCTCTGTGACTTTTTAACAGCAGTATCCCCAGGAAACCAGTACAGAACCCTCCAGAAAACCAGAAAGGAGCCTCCAGCTTGCTACAAAAACACAGTGATGCTGGTCTCACAGCCAGGAGCATCCCCAGTGCACCCAGAGGATAAGGGTACCAGTCCCCTGCCTGGCCTCCAGTTTAGTCCCACCTTAAGAGAAAACCAAAGAGGCAGGAACACCCATCTGCCTATGACCACTCATCCCCAGCAACTCAGCTGTCAGCCACAGTCTTAAGAGCTGATATTCAAGGGAAAATCCAGCCCCAGCTACAACATCAGTCTGGAATCTGACCTCAGAGAACCTCTCCACCTCCAGGCCTTGCTCTCCCTTTGCTGACATGAGCATCAGTTTGTTCTGCAGCTCACGGAGCTCTGCCAGGGAGTATTTCCATGAGGCCTCGTTCTCCCCCGAGCTCCCCGGGAGGGTGAAGCGCAGGACACTGTCCAAGGAAACCTGCCAGAGCAGAAGTCATTAGTGTGGATGTGCCTGAGGCTCTGCCCGAGGCAGTGCTGTGCCCAGTGAGGGAAGCACTCAGGAGCAGGAGCCCCCAGAAAGAAGCTGCGTGTGCAGTGGGAGAAAAGCTCCAGCCAGTTTCTGGGAGCAGGAGGGGAGGGGACCCAAGCTGCCTCACCTTCTGGCCATCAGCTGGTGCTCTCAGGACATAGACTCCTCTGCTGTTGATAGCAGCTGCCAGGGAGAGCGAGGACAGCTCCACAGAGCCATGGCTCTCTTTCACTGTCTTCAGCCACTCCAAGTGCTGTGCTGAGGCACGCTGTGGGGAGAGGAGACACTGCTCTGACTTGGCAGGACTTCCAGGATTACAAGAGATACATCTGTTCAGGACAAACAGCTCGGGCTGGTACTTTCAGGATGGGGAAGGAAAGGGAACGGCTACTGGCCACAGCCTGGTCTTTCTGCACAACTGTTCCTTACCCAGCCCATGGGTGTGAACAGAGCCCACAGTGCTCCAGCACCTCCTGCTAAGGAAACAGGCCCTGCTGCAAAGGGTAAGAGATCCCATCCACCTGCCTCCCCTCTTTCACACCACCACTCTTGCAGGAGCAAAGCTACCCAACGTCACACTGGAAAGCCTCAGCAGAGCTGTGGAGAAACCTGTGCCACACCAGTTACAGTTGCGGCAGTGAAATTTTGTGCCACAGAAACATCAGATATTTTTCTTCCAATAACAAGCACTGCTGTGATGTCCCCATTTGCCCTATGCAGTGAAACTTCCACCCACTCTTGGAAGGCAGAAATGCAGAATACAGAGATGACCTGCTCCAGCAGAACTCACCAGTTTATTGGGGAGCTTCTCATCACTCTCCAGGGCTCTCCACAGCTTCTGCAAGCAGCGCATGAAGTCCTCAAACCCTGACTCTTGCCTAAGCTCATAGAGCAGGGAGGAGTAGCCATGCACAGTGTCGTGGAAACAGGCCACACGGTCCACATCCATGTCATTCTCCCCAGCAGAGATGGATGCCAAGTCCACGAATACCTTCAGCTCATTTATATCTTAAATGAAATAAACACATGAGTGAACAACAAACGAGGCAGCTGAACACAACTCCACATCACCACCTCTACAGGAAACACAGAAAGGATGCTCTGAACATCGTCTCCTGTGCAACTGCCCTCCCCTCATCCCACCAGCAGCTTCCCCAGGTGATCCATCTGCCCTTTGGACCCCCTCACAGGCCACCACCAGCAGATTCCCAGCCAGGATGGGACCAGTGCCTGGAGGAGGGGGGTGCGTCCATGCAGGGTCAAGTCAGACAAGTCAGCGGGCAGACACACAGTTCCATTCTCTGAAACTCAGCCAGTCTGAGCTGAGTCATAGCAGCTACTGACACCTCCAGGCCCAGCCCAGCTCCTGGGCAGGTGGTCACTGTGTGCTGCACCAGTCTACAATGCCCCCAAGCTGCCATCCCTTCCAGTACTCTCTGACTAATTAGTGGGTGAGGAGCACAGACCTTTCAGTGCTTCTCTGACCCAGCAAACAAACTCCTTCTGCTGGGCCAGCTCCCGCAGACATCCACGGCGGGTCGCAGTGATCCCCTGCAGCCACGTCTTGACCTGCACGAGCTCAGGGCTGATGGAATCCAGCTTTTGGGTCTTGGAGGATTCAAGCTTTTCCGTCTAGAAAGCAAGCAGTGCGAACACACCCTCAGTCTGGAACTGGGAAATGCCACTGGCTCTGCAGCAAGGAAAGAAAAGTCCTCTGCAAAGTCACACCTCAACAGAGGAATATCATCTCTTTTTCAAAAATGACTACACAAAAGCTCTTTGTACACCTGAATTTTACCTCAAACGTTTTGAGACAAGGAATGGCTTTTGACAGGCTGGGATAGACTTGTGGAAAGGTTCAGATTTAGCCAACACCTTGGAAGTACAGGTCTGAAGAAGGGGATACTTACTATATCCAACAAGTTCTCCAGGACACTGAAGTCACCAGAGAGACTTAAGTTCTCTTTGACATTGGCAATGATCTTTGCAGCATCAAAAGTTAAGTGCAGTTCATGATATTGCTGGATCTGCTGAACTCGCCGGTCAACCCAGGATGTGGCTTCTCCAGGTCGAAGCTTACAGAGGGTGTTTAGCTCCACTCTGAGATCCTCGGGATGTTTTGTGAATTCCTGAAAAATTTTATCAACTGCAGAAAGTGTGAGACTTCCCAATCTGAGATCATCATACAGCACTTCACAGTTGGCAAAGCAAGGGCGGATCATACTGTCCAAAACATCATCAAGGTCCAATTCAGGCACAGCGTCCTCCTCCTCCTCTTCTGAACACTCGTACTCATACTCCTCTCCTGCTTTCTGTGCCGCTTCCTCCCAGAACTGCTGGAAGATCAGGCTGTCCTTAAACGAGTGCATTTTCTGGACAAATTCTTTCAGCTCTGGCCTCAAGCTGTAGTAGGTCTGCAGGGGACTCTTTCCCACATTCACAACTTTATTTAGTCTTTTTAAGCAGAGATCTTCAGAGTGTTGAAATTCCACTTCACCTACACCCACTTTAAAAGACAGGTCAGAGATCAGGTGTGCAGCCTGGCTCCAGCTCATTTCATCCAATCCCCCAAGCCACAAAATGCTTTAGGGCAAGTGGGCCCCTGTGTCTTTTGATGCACAAGCACCTCCCAGCACTCTGGGTTTACTTCCCCCACCCCTCCTCACCCTCACTGTGGTTTAGAATGAAGCCTGTTCACAAAGCCAAGGGATTTTCAAGGAAAATTGTTTTCTGGAGTTGCCACTCTCATACTTTCATAACTCTACCTTTCACAGATGACTTCACATTCCTGCACATGCTCAGGAAGGTTCCTATTGCTTTTTGATCTTTTCTGAGCAGTGTGACCTCTTCTTGCCTCATCTGCAGCAGTTTTTTCAGGCTTCTCTGGAGTAGTTCCTTTTCCTCACTTGGCAGTTGCTGGTGCTCTGAAAGAAAACCCACCTGCAGTCACAAAATGGATACTTCCCACCCCCTGCACCCCTGAGACAGGTTTGGATTTGCAGAGTCACAAATCACACAGTGGCAACTCAAACTAGAGCTGGGAGCTCCACTTAAAGGCCAAAGGGCAGCACTGCAAACTGCTGGAGCACCTCAACATTCCTAAGCCCTGCAGCATCAGCAGAGCAGGCCATCCATCACTGCAGTGATGCTCTGAGCCAACCCTGCCACTTGTGAACGTGTCTCTTACTTGTCTCCCAAACACAGATGAATTGTTTCTCATGCTGAAGAACCTCTTCCAGATGTTTCACAAGGATGCGGCCGTTCTGGATGCCATCAGTGACATTCTCAAACACAGAGTCTGCTGTGGCTATGACATTCTTGGCTTCATCTGTGAGTTTTTCTATGAGGTTTCTGTTTCCTCCTGTTCCAGAAACAATGTATGTCAGACCTAGATCAGCCCTGCTTCCCAAAACCAGGCAGAATCAGCAGCTATTCCACATCATTGTGCAGAGGCATTCAATTTTCTATGGAATCCCTACCCAAGAGCCCGTGCACTCCACACTCCAACCTCCCATGACTTTCAGAAGAAAAACCAGGATCTCAGGACAGCAATTGGGAAACCTTCCATGGAGAACCCATACCCAAAGCCTGTGCAAACACAAGCCACTTGGGTCCATTCACATGACCGACACCTGGACGTTTTTGTGTGGCAGTAACTTGTAAAAACTTCTCAGAGGAATAGTTCTGGTCTACAAATTCTGAGGCAGCTGCAGTGGATTAGCACAAGAGGAATACTGGATCCCTCTTTCTTGGCCTTTTCTCTCCAAAAGCATGCTGAATACCTCAGACTTTGAGACAAGGAAGAAAACAAGAGCAGGACAGTTCCCCCCTGTGTTTGCTGCCCTGCACTGTGGCAGCAGCGAGGCAGAGAACAGCCCCTGAGAGCCTCCTATAAGTCTAACTACAGACATACCATTAAAGCTGAAGATTTGTTTGACATCAGGCCATGTAAGCAGGTGGTGCAGAATCGTATCAAAACTGCCCTCAGACTGCTCAGCCCTGATGGGCCACGACTCCACGATGATGGTTGACACGAGCTGGCTGAAGCAGCCCAGGCTGTAGGCAGATATCTTCTCCAGGAGATTGCTCTGTGTCTGCCAAGGCACACAGGAGAGGGCAGGCATGGACCGGGGTTTGGGAACACACTGTGCCTGCATCTCAACACTGGGCACTGATATCAAGGAAGCCCAACTCCAGTGCTGAGGCATGTTCCAAAAACGCCATGTGACATGACTGACATGAGAATTCGGGATGGAAATACATCACAAGTCTTCCTCATGGACCCTTTAGCAGTGGATACTCATTTCCTGCTTTCTTGTCAGTACTTTTTGTTGGTTTAACAAACTTAAACAATCCACAGCAACTCAAGCAACATCCAACTCTCTTTCCACCACAAGACACATCCCTGTTCTATGCAACAGGATTTCCATGCAATGGGAAATTTGCCTTTTCCTTCTCCTACCTTCCCTTTCCTACTTCTCCTTCCCCTACCAGGGCAAATGCGATACCTGGCAAGCGGCAGTTACAGCCTCTGTGGCACAGTTCTGGAAGCACAACTCGATGGCAGAGTCCAGCTCTGTGAATTTCTGTTTCTGACAGCAGTACACCAAGATTTGGTTCACTGGAGGCTCCTAGAGGGTAGAAGGGAGATTTCTTATCAGCTTAGTTTCCAAAGTGTTTCTTCTGACAAGAAGTGCTGCTATCAAGACAATAAAAGGAACTAAGTTGAAAAGTGTAAGTTTCCTAGCGGGGCCAAGCATCAACCCAATTCTCAGGGCCTGGAGGAGAGATGAAACAAAAAACCTTGGAAAATATTTTAATTATTTTCATTTAAAGTGTGTGATTATTTAATATTCATCTCTCCAAGTCAACCTTACAGCAGGAAATCTTAATTTTCTGATTACACCATGAAAATGAATGGCTTAAAGAATTGTTAACTGCTATAGAAAGGAGATGAGAAGATACACAAGGTCAATTTAGAAGGCACTTACACATGTGGATGGGCATTTGGGAGCCTGAACAGCATTTCTGCACAATGAGAAGAGAAGCACCAGCTTTGTTTCTCTGAGCCCTTAGGTGCATACTTTACACCCCCTCATTCTTAAAACTACAGAGGTGGTAACTGCTCAAAATGTGCCATTTCCTTTGAAGCACCGAGACATCATTCCAGCCTTGCAGCTGGGCAGGCCACTGACACCAAAATTACAGCCTGGAACATTGTTATGGCCCATTTTTGAGCCTCCAGAACATGGTTTAATGGGCATTTGGGAGCCTGTACAGCCAAAGCCACCATGTTTCCACATGCTGCTTTTCCAAGCACAACAGAAGATGGTCTATTCCCTCTGAGCCACCAGCTGTGACTGCCTGGAGTCTCCCCTACCTCCTGGATTCTTTTCTGCAGATCTGCAAGCAAAGTCGTCCTCCACGTCTCAGTGAACTGTTCATCTGGAAAGCTGATAGTCACAAACTTATTCCAGGCCTGCAGGGGAGAAGCAAACAAACCCCAAGCCACTGAGTGCTGAGATTTAATAGTCAGAGAAAAATTAAAAGACCAATGTGGAAGAGAGGCCCCACACTCCTCAGTCAGTCTGCAGTCCTTCTGGATGTTTCAATCCAGAGGAAAAGGAGCACTCCCAGAGCTGCAAAAGGCAGCTTTTAAGCCCAAACAGTGTGTAAATGTGTCAGTTGCTAAAGGAGATATTTGGATGAACCACTTCCACTTTGCTGCTGGAAACTCTGCCAGGAAGGGTTGGGAGCAGCAGGCCAGGGGCTGCTCTGAGCTTTGCCTGCCTGCAGGACAACCAGTGGGACATACAGGGGTAAAGATAACACCAGCAAGGGGCAGCTCCTCACTCCAGAAATGCCTCTTGGAAGAGCTGAGAAAAAGAACCAAGGTGAGCTGAGCAGCACCAATTCCCCAGCCCTTTGCTCCTCCGCCCAACAGCGTAGCAAACACTGCTCATCCCCATCTCACTCCTTACCACGACAGCTGCAGTTCCCAGCAAAGAGCCATTAGACTCAAGAATTCATGGTTAAGCTACAGTAAAACACCTTTTTATTCGTATTAAGAAGATGACACACCCAAAGTTCCCAATAGAGAGAGAATGCCACATTCTCCAGGTACTCTTTCAGTAACTTCTCTTTTAAAGTGCTTCTAAACCAGGTTCGAGCATCTCTCAGAGCTTCACTGAACATTCCTTCCACTGGGCTTTTCTGCACAGCATCTCCTGGAACCTGTCACACACAGAGGAGACAAAAAACAAGAACAGTTCTAGCAGGAGACCAACATACAACTGATTTAAATCAGTATTTCTGAAAAGAAGTCCTAAGTGTAACCAAAGCACAAAAATGCCCAGCAACAGACCCACCACTGTTTGAATAAAGAACAGAGGGAGGCTGAGAAAATGCAATGCTTACAAAGAGCTTGTGCTTTAGAATGCTTGTCCCAGGAAGTAAAGACAAAATATGTTTACAAAAACCAGACATAAAACAAAGCTTATGACGGCCAACCTGAGCATTTGACCTTAGCTTCAATAAGAACCAAAATCATTAGGTAATTTCATAACTTTTTGAAAATACCAGTCTTGGTTAGAGTGGGAAGTTCTCCACAGTGAGAATGGATCTGATCTAAACCCAGTCTGTTGGACCATACTTGTAATACTTCTGGATATCTTGCTCATGTCAAGGCAAGAGTGGTTCCTTGGTACTCACTGCTGTGGGCTGAAGTTTAGCAACCTTGGAAATCAGCATGGCAGCAGTGGCAGGAATCGAGAACCACCTCCCATTCCTTATGGACTTGCACAGCGTCTTGTGCAGCTTGATGCAGCAGCTCAAGCAGGACTGCCAAGAGTGAGTTTCCAGAGCTCTGCAGGGCAGGAATACAGAGGAAGAAGTAATTTTCTGCTCAGAGGAAAAATAAAAAATAAAAAAAACCCACACCAAATTCAAAAGTGGCAGCTAATCACCCCTCCCTCACATGGATTTAAAAATTGGGATAAAAATTCAGGATTCTTTTATTCACACAGCTTTCAAGGCATACATTGAAGCCACAAGCATGGCCCCAGCCCTCATGCAGATGACAGACAATGCTCTCACAAAGATGCAGTTACCTGGCTGGTGGCTCACCCAAGGCACACAGCACTGTCTTTAGAAGATTCTCTATCTATGGAAAGATAGAAATATTAAACTGTGGGAGAAATCTTACAGACTAGTTTTTCATTAGCTGAGGGGAAGCTGTGAGAGAGGGAAGTCACTGTTCTTCCATGTCTCCTCTAATGCTTTTATAGATATACTACAAAAATGCAAACTTATTTACTGGAAGTCAGAGCCAACACATGGGCGGCTTTTATTTGTACAAACCAAACCTGCACTTCTTACAATCTACAATAGTTGCAACACCCAGTTCCTGCTATCCCCACAAACACAAGTGCCTTCACAACAGCAGAAAAACCTCCAAGAAACAGCAGCCCCTTTGCCCAAGCTCCCCTCTGCAAAAAAACAGTTTCAGGTACATGTCCGAGGAGCTCAGGACTAAAATATTTGCCATCACTGACAGAGCACATCCAGCTAAGCACACCCTTCTCTCATCAATGCCAACAACACTTTCTGCTACAGACACACCCTCGAGTCTCCTCTTAGGAGTCTCTGACTTCAGACTCCTTTTGCTTTCAGCTAAAGTTGAAGTTCTCTGTCCTGTGACCTGCTACCAACCCCAATCCCCAAAGTGAAAGACACCCAACAGCCCAGTTTGAGTCTTTATCCTGGAGCTGGGTAAAGCTGCCGGAAGACAAACCTGAATGTTACTCCACGAAAGGTCAATGTTCTCTAATCTGTACAAAACACCTTGAAGAGTAACTAACAAATCACTGGAGAAATCTTTTATGAACTCAGGCAGGCTTCCCAGGGGCAGCACAGAGAGCCAGGACTTGACCAGAATCGGATCAAATTCCATCAAGTACTTCTTTTCTGCCATTAGTTGCAGCAGGGTCATTCTGGAGGGAAGACAAAAAATAAATCTTCAAGTTTCCAAGGTACAAAAGGCCAAGACCTTGTTCAGCCTATGGAGAAGTTTCATTGTCAGTCCTGTCCATTTTTTACTGCAGCTGAGGATCAGCGGAAGCCCCTGAGGCCCAGCAATGGCAGAGGCAGAGCCAAACCACTGAGCAGAAGCACTCAATGAAAAATAAACTCCAGGTCCTGCTCAGACTCTGCACAACACACCTCACGAGCTGCTTTCACTCCCACCTGCTCCACAGCTGGCAAAACTGGGGGGGTTTGAGAGGTCACACACTGCCCAGCTGGGCTACTCACCATGATCTCTGAGCAACCACTAGGGCTGTGCCCAAATATCCAGCATCAACATGCTATGTTTCGTACTTTTTAAAAACAAGGGGGTTAAAAAAGAATACTTAAATTAAGGTGATCACCACCAACTACAGCACCAAGGCACTGGTTATAACTAGGAATTCTGGAAAACTCACAGATCTTGCTTCTTCCTTGTTTCAGCAAACGAAAGCCCTTCCAGCCCCGCCCAGAAGTCTTCGTCCACTGACAAGTGCTCCTGCTGCACAGGAGCAGCAAAGGAATGCAGAACAGGAAGGACCCACACCCACTGGTCTACTCCATCTTCAATGCACCTCTGGCAGAAGTTTGTCAGGTAAACCTTCAAGCTNGGGCTCAATCTCCCTATGTACCTTCAATTAACCTCTGATCATTATTTTAGCTCCACATTACCTTCATTGGAGAGTTCACATATAAAGGTTTAAGAGCTGTTCCTTAATTCCTCTGCACAGACTCTCCTAACCTGAGCACTAAGAAATCCCACTTCTTTATCTACAGTTTCCTTGTGATCCCCTCCAGCCCTGTGACACAGAGCCAGGCACTCTGGGGACAATTCTTGGCCTTCTTGCTTGGGCTGCAACACTACAAAGGTCTCCAAAAGGAAATGTAATATCTGTGCAAGTGAAGAACTAGAAAACCAAGTGCCGGATAAGCAATCAGATTACAGTCTGATAAGCACGCACTCCATGGAAAAATCAACAAAAAAATGTGGAATGATGCACACCAGAGGAGACAAGGAGAATCCAAACATGTCATTTAAAGTCAAGGAGCAAATACATTACGATCCTGGTCGCTGGGGTTTGTAAGTATGAATAGCAAACAGGTAAGAAGCCAGAAACTGCTCAACAGAAAAGGATAACAAAAAAAGACTATTACATACAAAGAAAACACAACAGTTTTAATTCAATCTATGGCTCTGGCAACAGAGACAAGTTGCAATAAAGAAAATCTGTTTGGACAAAAGGAAAAATAACAAGAAAGGTATGTCAGTGTGAGAGGGTCCCAGAGAGGCTGGGTAATCTTTGTCCCTGGAGCTTTTCAAACCCCACTGCCTGGATGTTACCCCTGCTTCAAGCAGGAGGTTGGAACTGAGACCTCTCAAAATACCCTCAAATGTAACTTTTTTCTGATTCTCTGGTAGGAGAGAGCTGGATTCCTGATTGTTTTATCAAAGGGTGCTACACCTGCAGCAAAACCAGCCCGGTCAGTTACTGGGTATGTGGAGCACTTACAAGACAAGTCCTTCAAAGGCCTTTTTGACGTGATCAATCTCATCCTGTATGGCTTGTTGTGATACCTTATCCAAGCACAAGAGGCTACACATGTCAACCAGGTCACTTTTAGATGTCAGAAGTGAAAAGTCCTCAACTACCATGAGGATTGTGAGCCCCAAAGCCAGCTTGCTTTTGAAGACCCCCAGTGATTCTTCTGGAGCAAGGAAAGGAAGAGCAATTTTCTTCATATATTTCACCAGCAAATCATTCACCTGGGATAAAGAAGAGAAGAAACAAACCAACTACAGCATTAGTCTTTTTCTTCTGAAGCCTTTTTCTTCTGCCTGTTACAGCAAGGCCACAGGACAGCCTTGGACAGCCTGGGGTGGCACTGACCACCCCCAGAGAACCAGGTGTAGACCCACTACCTGTGACAGTTTGGTGCCCGTCTCCAGCTCCCACCACTCAGCTACTGGTCCCCTTCCTCACATCCAGGAGAGCTGGGGAGTGCCAAGGGACCACAGCAGTGCTGGGGAAGGGAGCCATGAGCTGAGCAAGCTGTGCACCCAGCACCACCTTCAGTCACATCCCATGAGCAGCCTCCAGCTTCCCCATGGATTCAGGCTGTGTTGGGAATCAGCAAAGGGAGAGAGGTTTCTGTCCTTACCCAGAGTCCCCAAAAGCTACTCTGAAACCATGTCCATGGTGTCCACAGTACTGTGGTGCTTGGTGACACCAAAATCACCCTTCTGAGAACCAGTAGGGACACAGAACACCAGCTCTGCTGAGCTGGGCAGCACTGACAGCTTGTGGCCTCTCCCACATCACCAGGAACAGGGAGCCTGCAGAGTTAGGAGCAGCCCTAACACTGCTCTGAAGCCCCAAGAAGACAACATGGCATTTCTGCCGTATTTCCCAGTCATGTCAAGACATTGTAGACTCCAGAAACCCTGTTGGGATCAGTGCTTAGAACAGGATCCAGAGGAGCTTCTCCCAAGAACCGGGCAGGTTTGGAGTCAGAGACAAGTGCAGAGAAGTTGGTGACAGAGTTGGGCTCAGGAAATTAATAACCAAACAAAACCCACTCAAGTATGAAGTCACCACATCACAGCTCTGCTACGGACCCACATGGGATCTCAGAACCACACAGGTGCTACTGAATTCCCCAGGGCAGATGGTGGCAGTCACCCCCAGAAGAATCCCTGCTGGTTCTGTAGCTGAACTATGACTGGAAAAGCAAAATTAACCCAGCAAGGCCAAGAGCAAAATTGAAGTTTGGGCTTAGTAACTGAATGTCTGTTTTCTAGTCTCTGTGAAATACAAGGGATTACCTGTTGCCCGCCAAATTTTAACTCCATCCATTGCATTTCCCTGCCATCGTACACCCGCTGGGCCACGGTAACGTAATGAAACTGCCTCAGCTGGAGGCAGAAGTTCCTCAGGTTTGCAGGACTCCAGGCTTCAAGAATGCTGAAGATGTTTTCTAACATAACATTGGCAGCTATTTCCTTCCCTTGCACCACTTCTTTGTTTTTATCGCCAGCAATTGTGTGATAAAAGTTTTTTAACATAGAAGGCCTTGCACACACAATGTCATCATACTGGTGCCACTCTAGGACAGCAACACAACAGGAAAACAGTCATTGGAATCACATCCCTTCACTCTTCCAGCTGCCCACAAAAATACTCCCACTGGCCCATTAAGCTTCCAGTGCCATCTAATATGAATGCTGGTCCATATGACATTAGAGATCATCCCACAGAAAGACCAGAGACCACCCCAATGTGCAGGTCCAAGCTCACCTCCATTGTTGAGCAAAGTGCTTCTTATCAGTAAGCAGCGATTCACATGGTCACTCAGTTTTGGAGACTTGTAAATGAACTCATATTGCCCATTCCCACAGGTCACCCAGTACTTGTAAGGAATGCATTTATCCAGGATTTCTTTTGTGAGAGTCACGGTGCCTTCAATGAGGTACCCATGCTCTCCCAAACTCCTAGGAAACACAGAACACAGCAGAGGCAGGCATGGGACATGTCAGCTGATCTACACTTTCTTTTCCATGTATTACTTCATTTTTAATCAGAATGGTGATTATTCTTTCACAAGAAAGTTTTAGAACAGTTTTCTCCACTGTGAAACCTTCTGTAGCAACACCCACCTACGGACACAAAGCCACAGACTCACACATTAACTGAGCCATCACACTGATCCTGTTCTCCAAAACGCTCTTGTGCCTGCGTGCCTGGAGTTACTTACCTGGTGCAGTTCATCTCACAGATGTTGTCCTTCCAGTTCTCATAGGGAGAAATGCCCTCAGCCCTGATGAACACTTTTTGGGTCTCGGGGTTTAGCCTGAAGTCTTTGGATAATATTGCATGGAAATACACTGTAACACCACCACTGCGGCTCACGGAACTGCAAGAAAGTCAGAAGGAAAATAGAAAGAATTCTCTTTTTTTTTTCTTTTTTTTAATTGCGCAAAGGCAATTAAAAAAAAGGCAGCAGGAAATGCTGTGGCCCAGCAGTGTCACCCAGAATGGCTAAGCTTTCTCCCTCTTCCAGCTCATTCACATTAAAAACAGCTCTTCACACCATTAATCTAAAAAGCTAGGTGTGTGAAGCACATGTTGCTCATAAGAGCAAGAAATAGGAGGGCAATCTTTTTCATTGATCAGATACTCACCAGGTTCAAGTACCTCGTTACCCCGGATGTCACATGCGCTGCAGCTCCCAGTACGCACTGGTTTGTGCAGGAGCACTTCACCTCAGTTTTAAGGCAATTCTATCTCCACACATCCAAGGTGCCCACAGACCTAACCGCAGTACCTCAGTACCCCACCTCAGCCCGGAATCCTCTAGTCCTCCTCCAGCACCTCCTGTTAGTGAGAAATGCTGCAGAGCAGCAGGACTGTTCTCACCTTTCTTTAATCTTTTCCACGCGTTTCTGATTGCTTTGTTCCTTTTTGTTCTTGCAAGTGTCTGTTGCAGCTGCAGCACCACCTTTTCTGGCAGCCTCAACTGCTTTGGGAGGACTGGTCTTCTCACTCACTTTAGGCACTGCCTCACTTGGGGTCTTATTTTTCTGCTTTGTGTTTTCATTCTGCAACAAGGAGACAGATAATGCCCAATGAAACAGGAGACCCTGGAAGCACATCTCCTCAGCTATGTGGGGATACCCAGCACTCCCAGCACACTGCCAGCTTCATCCTCCTGGAAACACTGATCCCTCACTGAGAGAGGCTGCTGGTTAAGGAAAATAGCGCACAGTGGAAGAGGAATCCAACCCAAATACAGGGCCAAGCAGTCAGGCCAGTGAGTCACAGGTGCCAGAGGATGGGGCATAAAGAAAGTGAAAGATAAGCCACAGCAAATTCCAGCTTACCAGGCCTGTGCATGAGCAGAGCACAGACACCTGCAAAGCACAAAGATCCCCTGTCCAAGGCGATCCAAGAGCTCTCTGGGGAGCAGAGCTTAAGACCTGGCTGCAGAGGAGACACCTCCCAGCTCCTGGGGGTAACTGAGTGACACCTCAGTGAGAGCTGGGCTGGAACGAACACCCAGGAGAGCAGAGCTCCAAGACGAACCCCCCAGAGCGCTCCCCACTTCCACCCCATATTCCTGCCCTCATGCTCTGCAGCTTCACTGGCAGCACAAACGAGTCCCAGTGATAAAGGGAAGCCTGGCCCAACTCTGTGGAATACTCACCGGAGAGCTGACTCCCACCTTGCCCATGGAACAGTTCCCTTTCTGCCTGGGGTCCTGCTTATCCTTCCCAGCCTGTGGGCTCTGGACCACAGGTGAGGTCCTTGTGTCCAGTTTACCTTTGGGCTCCTTGGTAGGAGACAGCCCAGGGCCAACGCTTGCTCCCTGCCCTGCTGAGGCCAGTTCCTTACTGCTGCCCAAGGGCTGGGAATCTGCTCTGACTTCTGGAAGCTGGCCAGGGGCACAACTGCCCTGTTCCATGTTAGCCCTGACAGTCTCTCCATGCTTTGTGGCTTTTCCATCTCCCAGATTGTCCCTTAGGGCTGCAGAGCTGGGAACTGAGGCAGCCCCTTTGTCTGTGGTGCTCTGCTTGGGTGGGGTCAGCACATCTGTTTCCTGGCTGCCAGCTTCCTTCTCCAGGTGAGCCAGTACCCTGTCAGCTTCAGGTGTGCCTCCACTGGCATCGGGAAGTACATCAGCACCTGATTTTGCTACCTCACTGCCAGTGGGTTGGATTTCTTGCGCAAAAACACACGTATCAGTCAATTCTATGGTTGGAGCTGGTGCTGTGCTTCGAGGTGGCAGAGTCTCCTGTTCCCCGGAGGTAGAAGGACATTTCTTTGCTTTCTTCTTCTTCTTTTTCTATTAAAAAAACCCAAACAAACAGAAACAAACACCACAATGTGCATTTCTTCATTGTCAAAGATAAATTCTTTGCCACTTCCTCCATTGCAGCAAGTACCGACATCTTCCTGCAACACTGGGTAAATGGAGAGCAACCAGGAAGAGGAGGGACAAGGGCAGCTTGCGAAATGCTAACAACTCCAGTAACAACTCTTGGGAATTGCGCAGTTTTAGTATTCCAGCCTTGCTCAGCAGGAGCACAGAGCAGCCTGCAGTGAATTGTTTCCCCAGCAGCACAGGCAGTGCTGGGGGAGCTGCAGGGCCCAGCACAGCAGCCCCGCGTGCGCAACACAACGTCAGCAAACGCAGCCACGGCCTCCTGGAGGAACCCAGGCAGCAGCTCCCCGATGTGGCCAGAGGGATCTGCAGGATGCAGCCCAGCCCCAACGCTTCACAGAGGAGAGCAACAAGTCACAGCTGCTCCTCAGCACCAAGAGCCTCACCTTCTTCAGTGATGTCTCAGCAGAGTCACCAGCTCCGTCCTCAGCTGTGGGCAGGGAGCTGTCACTTGGTGCTGTCACATCCTCCAGCAGTGGTGATCCCTCTTCCTTCTCCTGTGTTTGAAGAGAGGGAGGAGTTCCACCTGCAGTGCATTCAAGTGTGGTGTCTGAGGTGTTGATCAGAGCTCTTGCATTATCCATCAGCAATTCTCTCTCTGCTTCCTTTGTTTCAGTGATGGAAGGACTGGCAGCACCTTCTTCCTTCACCTCTGCTCCTGCATCAGGAACTTGAGAGAGCTGCACTTCTCTTCTCTCTGCAGTGGAGGCAAAGTTCATTGTTAGAGACTCACCCCACAGTGGAGTTGCAGAATGGGTTGGAAGGGACCTTAAAGCTCATCTCATTCTACCCCCTGCCATGGGGAGGGACACCTTCCACTAGGCCAGGTTGTTTCAATCCCATGGATGGGGGAGAGAATCAGAAAAAAATGTAAAACTTATGGGTTGAGATAAAGAGAGTCTAATAGGCCACAAAAGGAAAGGAAAATGAAAGCAATGACAAGGGAATATCCAAAACAAGCGATACATGGGGGGGTTGCTCACCACCTGCTGACCAATGCCCAGCCAGTCCTTTGGCAGTGGCTGTCACCCCCCCAGTTTTTTGTTCAGCACAATGCCCTGTGGTCTGGAACATCCCTTTGGACATTGGGGTTGGCTGTCCTGGCTGTGCCACCTCCCAGCTTCTCCTGCCCCCCAGCCCCTTGCTTGCCAGGCAACTTGAGAGGCTGAGAAGTCCTTGACTTAATGTAAGCACTGCTGAGCAGCAGCTGAGGCACCAGGGTGTTATCAACAGGGTTCTGAATCCAAACACGGCTCTGTACCCACTCCTGGTGTTGCAGTTTGGTCAAGGCTTGTCTGGCAGCATAGGCCTGAAAAGGCCCGGCCAGAAACAAGCCGGGACTTGTCAGAATTAAGTTGGGACTGGTTAGACTTTAAAGCTATGTTGACCAAGAAGAAACAATAATTAAAACCAGGGACAAGAAGATTTGCAACTAGAGATAGGATGTAATTTGGTGGTGGGATTTAATTATACGATGTTTACAGTCAGGTAAATGGATTAGCAGTCAGGTAAATGGATTAACAGTTGAATATAATATGAAAGTTTATGTTTAACTACTATGTCTTCTGTGATGTGTAAAACCAATCATGTAACCTTGCTTGTAAAATAGTATAAAAGATGCGCTCAAAATGTGGGTCTTTGAGCTCCTGTCTTTGGGACATTAGTCTCCAGGACTCCGGGCCCTAATAAAGCACCGCATAAACTGACACTCTGTTGGTTTGTGTCCTTCTTGCGGGCAACACTGGGAAGAAAACTGTCTCCCAGCTGAAAGCAGGACATGAACACAGAGGAGCCATTTTGTTGTTCCCTGTTCCACAGCTCCCACTGATGCCTTAGGACTGTATATATTTTGTAGATTTTTATATAGCTGTACAGCTTCTCACATTTGAAGTGGCAACTAATAGTTTCTAATTCTGTGTCATGTGCCTGAATTTCTGTCTCAAGGGTAAGATAGCAGCCAGAACATCATGTTTGGGACACATGGACTAGAAAAAAAAGACATATTGTAGTCAAAGTAAGACAGAAGACCCAGGACCCTCGGAGATGCTCCAACAGGGCAGTTCTGGGGGTGGCACCAGAGTGGTACCAGGGGTAACGGGTTCTTGGGTTGGATGTAACCACTAGTTATGGCAATTAAGTAGTGTTATAAATTTATAAGACTCCTATATTGGGCACATGCATGTCTCTCTATATACTTTGTACACTCAAGAGCTTTCAGTAAAGATCTGCTCTCTAGTTTACCCAGACTAATATTATCTCAAAAAGTTTTTCCTCAATTTTAGGAAACACTACCAGCAATGCTATCACTCTCCCTCCACAGCCTCCTGTCCTCCTCAGGGCCCTGCCAGAAACAGAATAATTAAAGAACCACAGCACCAAGGTACTGCTCCATCCCTGCCCCTCCTCTGGACATGCCACCCGTGCCAGTGCTCATGGGCCCCCAGGATGAGCAGTGACAGGACACGGGCTCTGGGCTGGCTGTGTGACTGCTCCCACACAGCCGAGTCCTTCCCAGGAAGGGAGGGGAAATTCCCTTTTTATCTTCAGTTTTATCCAGTCCTTAAAAAAAACTGTGAAAAAGCAGCTCAGGGTCGAGTCAGACAGATCTCTGCCTTCTGCAGAAATTTCACAGGCTTCCCTGCACAGCCTCTACTCCAATTCTGAGAGCAAAAGCTTTGAACCTCAGCTGCTTTAGGTGTTCTCCCTACAACATTTCAGAGCTGGAAATCCCAGATTTGTTATGCTGCTATGCTGGACTGCAGAGGGATTTGGCAAGGACTGACCCTATCAGGACTGCAGTAGCATGTTCTTTTAGGATACCACTTCTTCCTATCAACAGACCAAAAGCCTTTTTCATGGCCTAGGTCATTCTGTCTTAAACAAAAGACAGGAAATATTTCACCCAGCAAAACAGCATCAGGTGCCTAACTTTGTCAGTGTTCAGAAAGGCAGAATTAGCATGTTGTCAAACACAATTTCAGAGGCAAGTTCTAAACCTAATAACAGGATGCAAGTGAGAAGTTCTGGCTCAAGAGGGGCTCGACTAATCTTTGTAACAAAAACCAGCAGCAGTTCTTTGGTGAAACAGAAATTAGCTCAGCGCTGGAGACCCGAGCGTGGAGACTGCGTGCAGGATGTGTCAGCAGCTGACGCACTTCTCTGTCCCCCGTGGGTCACTGCTGTCTGGGGTCAGAACTGCAGGGGGAGTTTGGGGTGAGAGCGGCGGGGAATGCCCCGGGCTGGGCAGGGCCCAGCGCCACCAGAGCAGCCCCAGCTCAGCCCACAGCCCCTACCTGTGCCCGGGTCCCCGGGGACGCCGCCGGGAGCACACCGGGCCCCACACCTGCTGCAAGCACCGGGCGGGCCGTCCCCGCAGGCGAAGTGGCACACTCGGCACCGCATGTTCCTGGTCACAGGCCCCGCGGGGGCCTCGGGAGCCCTGAGGGGAGAGGAGGGGACGGGGCGGAGAGAGGAACACCGACATCAACCCGAGGTACCGGGGCTCTGTCCCCCCACCCTCTGCCCGGCTGCGCTTCATTGCCGGGAAACAACCCGTGACGCCCGGGCTGGGGGCGGCGGGAACC
>VWZF01007178.1:387366-398008 GCA_013396755.1 Sclerurus mexicanus | reverse complement strand
GGGGAGGCGGGACCCGGGACGGCCCGGGGAGCCAAAGTGAAATGTAAACAGAAACATACAAAAAAAAAAGCACCGGGGTACACGTTAAATAAGCATTATACCCTACAAAATATACATACCCTGCACCTGTTTGTTTTCCTATGTTTATTTACAAGCCTGCACCCCGTAGAAAAATAAAAACAGATTGTTATATGTATTTTCTCTGTCAGGCTTTCTCCGACCCCAGCCTGGATCCCAAGCACTGGCTGAGCCACTGGAGAGCCCTTTCGTGCCGGGGCTGTTCCTCCCGGACCCGCCGGACGATGGTGTTAATGGCCTGGAGCCGACCCCGCAGTTTCTCCTGCTGGCTCCTGCGGGCCTCCCCGGTGGCGCTCAGGGCCCGGTACTTCCCTTCCCTCAGCGCCTGCAGGTGCTTCTGGTGCGCCTGGTGGGCCACAAGCTCCAAGAGGTTCTGAGAAAAGCAAGAGGTGAAAGGGCTGTGACAGCAGGAAGGATGCACACAGGGAAGAGCCATGGCATCAGCGTGACTCATGTCAGGTGCTGTGACCATCGCGTGTGACAAGGGAAGGACAGTGCTGTGAACTCCCCATCACAGCAGCCAAATACCACCTCCATCCTGAGTGTTGTAGGGGTACAGACAACACAGAATTCCATAAATCAGAGAAATTCCCACACATGCAAGGCAAGCCTTGCCAGGTCAGGGCTTCAAGACCTTGAGCTGGCTCTGAGTACCCATCTGGCACTCACAAAGTGTGGTTGTTACCAGGTATTTTCACTATACAAATGATGTCCTTCAGACCGATGTTTTCAGGTGAACGAAGCCTCACCCCGAGTACAACTGCAGCATCAGCTCAGGCCCACTTGGAGCCCGCAGAATGTGCCCAGTGAACACACTGCCAAAATCTGACACTGAGCACACCCAGTTCAGGATGGTGCAGAGACAGAGCTGGCAGCAGGAGGAAGCAGCAGGCCCTGTTTGGCTCCTGTGCCTCAAGGGAGTGGATGCACTCACCCATCGTTTCTCATTCTGGAGACATTCCACGTCCAAGTCAAGGCTGTCAGCCTTGGCCTGGAGCCTGCACAATTCCCCCTTCTTTTCTGAGAAGGTGGCCCTGAGGGACTCCTGGGTGTTCTTCAGCTCCAGGATGGCTTGGTTGCAGTTAAAAATGTTCTAGTAAATGGAAGAGAAGGAAATGGCAGATTCCAGTTCTTTAGTTCAGCTGCATTCCCGACCATTCTCCCAGAACTTTTGTTGGAAGTTTTTTAATGAATCTGCAAAGCCTTCCTGTGCACAGACACCCCTGTGCTCAGTGCTGCTGATCACAAGGCCAACACCAGCTGCATGAGCCCCTGCAGCCCTGCTTGCCTTGCTCACCTCCTGGGCTTCCCTGATCTTCTTCCTCAGCTCCTGTTTCCTTTGCTGGAATTCATTCTTGGTGACGTGTTTATCTGCCTTGTTCTGAGCCTCTCCACGAATCGCTATCGTCTCTCTGCGGGAAACAGAGGCCTCCATGTCCCGAACCACCTTCTCCTGCTGCTTCAGCAGCTGCCCGTAGCGCACCTGCCATTTGCCAAGACACAAACGAGGCTCAAAACATGGAATGTTTACCAATGGCACCAAGGGAAGTCGTCTGGGTGGCACATCCCACCAAGACAAACCAGATACATGGGACACATGAGTGCCTGCAAGCCAAATTTGGTCAAAATCTAAACCTGGTCTGCCCTGCGTGGATCTGGAAGGCAGAGGGCTTGATTGTCAACTTGTCTACAGTGATATTCAAGGTGTTGCTCTGGATCTCATTAGCAAGAGCAGAAGCAGAAAAGCAGAAGCATCCCAAGAATGAAGGGAAAGAGCTGCTCTGCCAGGAGAGGGAACACTTTCCTAACCAGTGATTAAGGTGATGCAATATTTAGTAATGAACATTTCATTGCTTATAAATCGGGGTCACAGAATCAGGTGGCAGATATACTGCAATTTAAATAGATTTCTTGGGAGTATCCAGACTTTGCTGAGCCTGGCACAGGGAACGTACAGGGAGTGCACGATGTGTGGGACGCTGGATGTGTTCAGTTCAGCTGAGCTGCCAGGAGTTGAGTCCCACCCTGGGCACTGGAGATGCCACTTCCCCAGCCTGTTTCTCATCTCCTGCCTCACGTTTTAGCCATTCCAAAGCTAAGTAGATTGTGTGGCTTCCCATCCTCAGCCCTCTTTCCCAGTGTCTTACTTGCATCCTACGAATCTCTGCTTTCATGGCTTGAATTTCACCTTGTTCTGACCCAGAACCCGTTGCTTCTTTCATCTCTTTTGCAAGCTGGATCTTCTTCTCCCACAGCAAGACCTGATGCCTTCAGAGAAGAAAGGAAAAGCAGCACCTTTGTAACCCACGGGGAGGACAATGTCTGTGCACCAGCAGCAGCAACACATGCCCAAGGTAATTCTGAACACAGAGCTGGCAGAAACCAAGGATTTGCACATGGGTCATGGAAAAAGGCAGCACAGAGCAGGGTGAAAGCAGATAAGAAGCTTCCCAACCCAGAAAAGGGGTGATGACTCTAAAAACAAGTGTACCCAGACTGGCAGGGACTGCTGGACCCCAATTAACTGCCCAGTGCAGCACACCAGCTCCAAGTTACTGGCAGAGTCTTCCCATATGGATCCTGGTAACATCCAGCTCGCACATGCTGGAACTGTTAAAGCCAACATCCTCAAGCTTTTGCTGGTTCCAAAGTCAACTAAAGCACCTTTCAGTTTCTGTGATTCAAACATTCGTTGAAGTCCTTTCCCCTTCTTCAGGAAGGACAGAAGCACATTTGCTGGTGCTGGGTCGGTTTGGTGATTGGAAGAGAATGAGAACACAGACACAGACACCCAAGACTGTGGCACTGTCTGGTACCTACTCTGCTTCCACTATGCTGTTCAGGAGCCTTTCCTTCTCCTCAGTCAGTTGACTGTATCTCTCCTGCATCTCCATGGATTCTTTTTCTGCTGCCTAGATTTAGGAAGCACAAAACAATACAGTGTTGTCAGGCTGAGAAGGTTTTCCAGGATCACCACTTGCTCCAATCTGCACAGAAGGCTGAGACCTGGGAATGAGGTGTCAGGCCTTGGTACCTTGAGGGACTGCACAAACTCGTTCTCTGTGAGGATTTTGGCATGTTGCAGCTCCTCAAAGCTGCTGTTGTTCTTCTTGATCAACACATTCAACTTCACTAAGTCATTTGACATGTTCTTCATGTGCCGTTCGATGTCCTTCTGTTCTTTTATTTCCTGCTGAATTTCATCTACAGGTGAACAGAAAAAAGTCTTAGAATTCCCCTGAGCACTGGGTTGAACAGAGGTAAGGTGTGACAAACTCCTATCAGAGCTGGCAATGCCTCAGGCAGAGCCACCCATGTCCCAAATATCCACACAACACATTTTTCCACAAGCCCAAAAACCAAATAAGGTTTTGAAGGAGACTGCTGTGGAAAAGAATTCATTTTGGCCAAAAGTGCTGTCATTGCTGGGAACATTTACCTACCCACTACTTGCAAACTTTAAGAAGTGTGACAGGTGACATTGTCACTTAGGGTCCAAAGGTCGGGACAGCAGGATCAATTCTTGTAGGAATAATGACGTGCAAACAGCAGAAGTACCAGGCTCAGCCCCAGTGCAGTGCCAGGGCTGTTGGCATTCCTGCTCACACAGGAGCACTCTTCAGGGCAGGTCCAGCTTGGCCCATCTGTAATCCTCCATTCATGGATGAGCATTTTAAAGAAGAGTCAGGGAATGACTTACTTTCCATGCGCACTTTCCTCTGCTGCATTATGGTGATCTGTTTCTTTAGCTCATCCAGGGAGTTTATTTGTTCCTCCCGTTCCCGTGTTAACTTGACCAGCTCCTTCTGCTCACTGAGCCAGTACTTCTGCAGTGTCATCACCTCACAATTGCATTCTTCTATCTGCTTGGTCAGCTTGTTGATTTCAATTTCCAGTGGTCCCAATTCTTGCCCCTGTATGAGGGCAAAGTTTGGGATAAATCAGGCAGAAGCTGCTGAAGCTTGTTTACAGCACCTGGACATTCCAAAGTCTGCAGAGGATGTGCCATGGGACTCATTTCCACATAGGTATCCATAAAGGTCTTACAGTGCCAGGGACAGATCTGGAAATCATCTAAATGGGGCCAACCATCAAACAACTGAAAGGTCTCCACCTACTCCACTCTCCCCTCATCGCTGTTTGCAAATTTTCTAACAAGCTCCTAATTACTCCCAGAGTATTGATGGCCTTTGACATTTCCATCAGTTGCACACAACTCCCTGCAGGGATCTGTGCCAGGCACACCCTCATTTCACAATTCCCTCCACATGCATTAGGAACTGTCTGACAAACATAAACACCTGCATTAACTAGTGCAGCTTTAAAATCACAATTCCGATGCCTGAAAGTTTGAACTACTCCACATTTACACAGTTACATTTTTCAGGGGCATCTGTGGTCACCACAAGGTATTAAATCAAAACTGAGACCAAAACACAAAAGAACCTACCCCCTGCTGAGCAAGCATCATCTCCAGCTTCTTGTTGTACAGGCACATGATCCCTCCCTTCTTCTCTGCCAGGATCTTGCACTTTGCAATCTCACTTTCCTGACAGCTGATCAGACCACTGATATTTTTTATTTCCTCGTCCACCTCAGAGAGTGTCTTTTGGAGGACAGTCAGCCTGCAGTTGGTATTAGTTGCATTCAGGATAATCTGGGCCACATCGTTCTCAACCTTGTAAAAATGCAGCTCCTGGGAACAGCAAGAGAGAAAACACATCACATAACAGCCACTGAGTTGCAATGCCACTTATCCCAGCACAGGAATCAGGGGATTGAGGTTCTACTCCCAGGTCTGTAGTACAAGCTGTAACCTCCTTACGCTCCCTGCACCTTTGTTTCTCCATCAATGGACAGGTAATACAATATTTACCTCTGCCACGCAGCTGTTGAAAAGCATTAAGGAGCCTAAAAATCCCCACAACCTTTCAGAGACCTCACCCATCCCTTCTGCAATCAGCCTGTGTTCTAGTGTCTCCAGTTACCTGGTCAGCAGCAGCAGGACATCCCGGTATTGGACCTTCTCCACCACAACTGGCACACACCCCCCTCACCTAACAACAACCCCACAGCTCAGGGTGAGAAATGCTGGGCCGAGTCTTTTAGTTTTTCTACCTGTACCAGCCATACCCTCTCAGAGAGAGTAACTTATGCCTTAAAGAGCTGTGGGTCAGGTTGGACTGTTCCTTGGAATCAAGAGCTGCCTGCATCCCATTCCATGATGGAGTACAGAGGAAAAAGTTTATGTGGAGTATGGAATACCACATATCCATCGTCTCTCTCCAGTACATAAGAACTGCTAATACTTTATAGTAAATACTCCCAGGATTCATCATTCTGTCCCATTTTTTAAGTAAAGAACTCTATGTTTTGTGTCAGGCCTTTCTGGCCAAGCTCCCTCGCATACACCAGAATCCTGCAATAACATCACAGGGAGAACCAGACTGGAAACAAACTCAGCAGCCCTTCAGCTGCAGACCTGAAACCTGAACGAAGTCACTGACAAACCCCCCTGGAGAACCACTGCTCTGGTGGTTCCCTTCCCCTGCCCTCCCAAGGGGAGGGGATGCCATACCAGGTCGGCTTTATCCCTCCGAAGTTTCGCAGCCAGCTGTGCGAAGTGCTTTGCAGCTTTGCTGGATATCATCTGGTCCTGAAGCTTTGCCATGATTTCATTCTCTATCTGCTCTTTGACATAAGCTTTCTTCTCAATATCCTTCCTGACGGACGCCAACTCATTCAGGTGAGCAGCTTGGTCCTAAAAGGTCGGAAGACAGAGACAGGATCACTACAATTGTTTGAGGAAGGGTATGATTCAAATATTCCAAAGGATTTGTCTTTCATGGACTCTCCTTACCATCTTGGTCCTGATGAGGGCCTGCTCTGTCTCATGGAGAACACGAGTGTAGGTGCCAGTTTCAACCCTTAGGGCCTCCTGCTGCAGCAGGCAGTGGTCAATCATCTTCCTTGTCACGTTGGCATTGTTCTGAAACCGGTTCAGGATGGTGACAAGCAACTCATTCTTCTCCTCCTCCTTCCTGATAGACTTCCCACAGCCGTGGATGTTCCCTTCTAGGGCCTTCAGGTCACGCCTGTAGTTGCTAGAGAGGCAAAGAGGGTGGAAAAGTCATCACAGTGATTGGTGCTGAATAGCCACCTACAAATTCCTCTTTTCAAATATCTTATTGCAACAACAACTGCCCAAGAAAGAAGATCTTTGTAAGGGCTCAGCTGCTGTGACAGTGCAGAGTCAGAAGGAGATGGATGGAGACATTAATATGTAAAAGAAAATGTATGTAGGGAAATTGATTCCTTCTTTCAGTACTGTCCCACTCTCTACTCCTACCAGGATGTCACCATATAAAAGCAGATTGTTTGTTCTCAGAGAATCTGTCAAGCTTTAAGGCTCCAGATCAAATAAACACTTCCTTTGGCAACAACAGGGAGGGTTTTCCTGAAGATTTCTAAAGGCCTCACAAAACCCTGACAGTGAGAGATAAATCCTTCCTGACATCCAGTTCCTTGGAGTGAGAGGTGTTGCAAAGGTGAGGGAAATCTTTTAAAGGAATCAAATATGACTAGAAAAACTCTGAACAGCTTTAAGAACCCCCCACATTCTGAGAGAGAGCTGTGTTTTGAATAAGGAAAAAAGCAACAAAGAACTGTGCCTCTTATCCTTTAACTTTGTTATGTGCTTTAAAGCAGGAAGTTTGTTCTGCCTGACACTCTGGGTCCACACAGAGCTGAACCTCACAGGGGGTACACTGCCCCTTCCGGGATGTCTCCTGCCCAAATTATCCCAGACATCCCCAGGGCCTGGGTTCAGAACGCACCTCAGCAGCTCCTGAGTGGCAGCATAGGCCTCATCCCTCTGCTTCATGCCAGCCAAGCTGCTGTTCCAGTAGTTTATCAACCTTTTTTTCTCCATGTTAATAGCCTGGACCTCCAGAGCAGCCTGAGGAACAGAGAGTTGGCAGACACCATGAATCTACACTCTGTTGAAAAAATTCATGTTACAATGCAATTTATTTTTTTTTCTGTTCGTAATATGCTGAGCAGGAACAGCTTCAGCTCCCGTGGCTGGCTCATGGCCACAGCAGCCCAGAGAGCACAGGTCTGCAAGGACAAACTGCTGAGAAGGGGAGCAGAAAGTGATTTACAAGCAATTCTTAATGACAAAGGAAAAGAAAAAAAAGTCTTCATTCCTCCAAACAGGAACAAAACATGCAACTCTGGCCCACATTGTACACACCACGTGAGGGCAGGCCAGGCCTGCCAGAGGGAAATATTCACCAGAAAGGAAAAGCTCCCTCCTACCTCACTGACTGCCTGCCGGGTCACTTTCGTATCTTCTGCCTGGGCCACAAACTGAGCTTCAGACAGAGCAATTTGTTCTTGGAGCTCGTAGGCTTTCCTTGTTAACTGGTCCAGGAGAAGGTCCTACAGAGTCAAAGACTTTAGGGTGAGTGATGTACTCTCAGTCTTAACCAACTGTATTCTACAAGAACAAGATCAGCTAGAAAAGGAATTAAATTGGCAACTGGATTAGATTTGATTCCTACTGAAACTTTTCCGTTCATACACAAATGACTCAAGACTGCAGCAGGGACAACTTGCAAGAGAATGAAACCTTTGCTGATTGTTTTTTATTCCAGTTGCAGCAGTAAATTGATAATTCAGCTCTGAAGCAGCATTCCTTCCTGTCAGCACTGTGATTACACTGCGCCACTTCTCCAGCTGCTGGGCATCTTATTCATGTATATTTGAAAATCCTTTGTTAAGAACCACCTAAATCCATTGTATTTCAACAGTTGGCGTGGAATTCTGCACTGGTAATACCCAGTCTGTGTTCTGGAAGGCAGCAGAGGGAGCTCCAGCACCGACCGGCTCTGCTCATTCCCGGAGTTCATTTCCATTGTGAAATTTGCTGTGACTCAGAACAATGCTCAAGACCTGAACACATGATATTTCTTCAAGGTATTTCTAAATATCTTCCTGCCCTCACACCCCCTTTGCTTGACTGGGCAGTACGTGCTGCTGTCTGAGGGGAGGCCGGGGTTCTTCTCCTTTTTAGAAAAGTCCCTGGTTTTTTTTGGTTTTTACTATTTGGGGAAAATATCCCTATGAATATTCCATGATTCCATCACTCCACCCTTCCTTCTGACAAGGTGTATCCTCCAAGACTCACCACTAACTGTCACCTGTATTTTTTTTTTCAAAGACAGTTTTACTTGGTACCTGTTTTTTCTTTTCCACCTCGGCCTGAAACTTCTCCGTCTCAGCTTTCTTTGCTGACCGTTTCATTAGTAAAATCTTGTGATGCATGTCCTGGTCCATGTTCTGCATGTAGAAGAGCTGCAAGGCCAGTTTTTCAACCTGGGTCTGCAGTGCAGAAACTGTGAGGGCAGGAGGGAAAAATTACAGAGAAGTTTGTTTATAGGATATACCTTAAACTGAGATGAAAGGAAAAGAAATACAGAAGCTCTCAAAGGAAAAACTCTCACACACCAGCTAAATCAGTCCTCCCCCACATAAAAATTTACATCAGCTTTGGAGCAAAGCTCCACAAGCAAAGCTAAAAATCTTGGTAAGCAATTCCTTGATTCCCAGCACACAGAATTTCGGGAATATCTGTGAAACCTTTCAGTGAGCACATTATTCCTGATTAATTTTACTGTATTTTTCAATGCTTGACTAAAAGTCAAGTTAATTTCTCCACACAGCCCCAGAATTAGGAAACATTGCCAGAACTGCCTCAGTCACCTTTCTTGCGTTCATCATCTGTGTTGTGACACTTTTGCTTGTAAGTGTCCCTGAGGCCCTCCAGTTCCTCTTCCAGCTGCTGCCGCGCCGCAGCCGCCCGGGAGCGGCGCTCGAGGCTCTTCTCCAGTTCCACCTGCAGCTGGGCCAGCTGCTGCTGGGCTTCATAAAGGACCACCCCGAGCTCTTCTCTCTGCACTTTGCTGTCCTTCGTGGCTGTCCTCTGCAGACACAAGAGCTGTGTCCCACAACAGCTCGACGGGAGGGGCTGTGGGAACTGTCCCACAACAGCTCGACGGGAGGGGCTGTGGGAAGGCAAAGCAGAGGCCGTGTACCAGATCATGCAGGTCAAGCTTCACTTGTTCTATCTGCTTCGTGATGTAATTCTTCAGGGCGGCCTGGAACCTTCTCATCAGAGGCTGTAAAGAAGGATGGCGTTGAGAAACTTTAGCATATTTGTGTAAATAAATTATGAAGAAGCCTCACTGCTACTCCCCCCATTAAATAAAGTATCTTATTTCTGCCATAGACACTTGTGTTCTTATTTTAGCTACACTTGCTGTAGCAAGTGAGAGGAGTTACAGAGGGGGTATTTGTTGATGTCAAAAAGTGACTAGTGAGAATATTTGAAACACATCAGAAGAGCTACATCTGAGAACCCACCCCCTCACTCTGGCTGCAAGGACTTCTCTTTCAGGGGCACTGAAAAGCACCAGGCTTACCCACTACCTTTCTCACTTCTGAACCTGCAACTCTGGGGTTGGTATTGAGGGAGTGACACAGCCAGGAGTCAATACTTTGGCAGAAGCCATTTTCAAACGTGCAGGTCAGCAAACAGCTGAGCGACTGCTTCCAGCTCACCTCCACGTTTCAGACAAACAAACCCACCAAGTCTGCAAAGAACAACGACAAGATTTGAGGACTTCTCACGTGTTCTGGATCCAAGACGACCAGTTCTGTTTCTTCTGCTGGTTCCTCACTCCTTTGGCTTATTTCATGTTCCTCAGATCCATGATGCTGGAATTCCTCTTCCCTCCTTTGGTTGCCATGCTCACTGGGGAGCTCAGGGACCTGCTCAGAGGTTGCCTCTGAATGGGGAGAAACGGGGTCTCCCATGTTGCCTGGACCCCAACCCGCCAAAAACAAGAAAAAGAGAAGGAAATAGGATTAGATTTCATAATACTGTGCCTCCAGTTGGACTAACAATGACCAGAAAGGGAGAAAAGCAGGAGCTGTGCTGGAGAGATGGTCTCAAGTGCTGCTGTGTTGGTACCTGGCTGTGTGCGGGTGCCCAGCCCCGCTCCCGGTGCTCCTCTCTCTGCCGCCGGCTGCTCCATGTCCCCCTGCTCGGGAGGACGCCTCTCACCTCCTACACTGGCCTAGGAAGTCGCAGGAGATTTTTCCTGAAACATAAAATCCATCGCCTGAAACAGCTTTTCCATCTACCTCTATTTACCCCGAAAAACCTGCTTATTTTTGTCTTCATGAGACATGAGGGATACAGACAAAGGATCCACAGGAGGCTCTGGATCTACAACCAGCACGGAGACACTGTCAGGTGGGGGGGACACCCGGGGGGTACCCGCGGGGACCGGGCGCTGCTGGGCTGCAGGGGACGGGACGGACGATACCGGGCCGGGATGGAGCGGAACGAGCAGTACCGGGGCCGTGGTGGAGCCCGTGGGCACCGGACGGGCGGTGCCGGGGCCGTGGTGCCGGGCCGTGGTGGAGCCCGTGGGCACCGGACGGGCGGTACCGGGGCCGTGGTGCCGGGGCCGTGGTGGAGCCCGTGGGCACGGGA
>VWZF01007178.1:341466-387104 GCA_013396755.1 Sclerurus mexicanus | reverse complement strand
GCTGCCCTGGGCACCGGGATGCTCTCCCAGGACTCCGGGATGCTGCCCGGGATGGGTGGGATGCTCTCCCAGGACTCCGGGATGCTGCCCGGGATGGGTGGGATGCTCTCCCAGGAGTCTGGGATGCTGCCCGGGATGGGTGGGATGCTCTCCCAGGACTCTGGGATGCTGCCCAGGATGGGTGGGATGCTGCCCTGGGCACCGGGATGCTGCCCCAGGAGTCTGGGATGCTGCCCTGGGCACCGGGATGCTGCCCGGGAGAGCTGCTGGACAGCGAAATGGTTCTTAAACTTTTATCTTCTGTTGTTTCGGAGCAGCTCCGTGCAGCTTGGGTTGTTTCTGTGGTTTCTGTCCTTTCTCACCGGGGCTTCTCCCAGGTGAGCGCGGCTGTCCCGGGGCTCCGTGCCCGGCGGGGGAGGCGGCCGGGGCTCCTTGGCAGGGTTTGGTGCGTGGCCTTGGGGTGCTCCGGCCAGGACCGGCACTGCTGCATCGCTCTCTGCGCTGCTGGCACTCGGGAAAAGAGCTCTGCTGCATCCTCTGGGGCATCTGAGCGTCGTTTCGGATCGCAGGCTGGGAGCTCGCCTTGCAGAGGTGTTTTGTTCTTGCTTGCCACTTGGAATAGGAAGAAAGATGAAAGATCTTTTAAGGGAAAACAGTAGAAAATGTGAAGACCAGGACAGCTCAGGGCAAAGATCTCAGACTTGCTGCTTCTTTTGTTGAAGCTTCCTATGAGTGTGTAGGACCTTGTTCACGTGTCCTGATGATAAGTGGGGTAAAAGCCTCTGAAAGCTGCTTTTCTGTGTTGGATTTGAAGAATAGCTGGGTTTTTCTGACTGTGTGAGTGTGTGAGGCTGGAGAGCCGGGGTGGGGCAGCACACAGCTCTCAGTCCAGCAGGGAGGGAGGGAAGGGGCACAGGGAGAAGGGACTTTCAGAGTGCCCCAGTGACAGACATGTGCTCTGATGTCTGTCACAATGTTGAGAAAGACCTTTTAGTTCATTTTTCCATTAGTTCATCCATTCAGGCTCCCAAGGTTTTTAGCTGCTGATATTTCAGGATCAAGTCCTGTAAGTGTTACCAGGCCTTGGCTCCAGGATGTTGGAAATAAAAAGCCATAAAAGCGCTACCTGTGGCACGAGCAGGGCAGATAAGGGACATGAAATGCTGGTTAATCTGGGATGGAGGGACATGTGGCACACAGAAGGTCTGCGTGCTGCAGTGTGTGAGTTTGGTGCTGGGGGTGGTGAGTGTTTTGTTTGCTTTCTGTTTGCTTTCTGTTTGCTTTCTGATGCCTGAGAAGGTGTGGCTGGGAGCAGCAGCAGCCTTTGATGGAACATTCCTTTTTCCTTTTTAGTCACGGACTTGTAGGATTCCCTCTGCTGCCCTGCAGTTAAGATCCATCTGAGTGAAATCCGTCCCACTGAGGTGGCTGCAGTTGGAGCTGTGGGTGTGGGGATTTCAGCCGCTCTTCCCTTTGCTCTGTGAGCTGCTGCTGCTCTGGCAGGACAGCAATGAAGGACTTTTTGGTGACCTCCATAATTATCTCTGTGAGATGGGATGACTTCATGGTGGCTCCCTACAGCAAACATTTTTCCTTGATTTGACTGGGTCCTCTTAACTGGCTCCAACAAATAGCAATGAGTTTGGAAAGCTTTTTTTAATTTATTCCTAATGTTGATATATTGCAATACAAAGGGAAAGCCATACAAGGGCTCCCATGTATCTGTGGAGGAGTAGAGATCGAGGGAGTGACTAGCTGAGAGTGGCACAGAAAATCTGCTCCAAGGACTGGAATGAAGCTGCGAGTCCTGACTCCAGGCTGCCATACCCTGTCTCCAGTCACTCTCTCTGTATCCTGTGCTTGAGAGCTCTAAACCCAGCATTTGCTTTTCCTAAGAGGGGAGACAGGAACTTGTGCAGTGTCTGTGTCCCCCCACAGCAGTGACTCTGCACTCCTTAAATATGTAAAATTAGATTAAATTCGTTGGGGCAAAAGAGAAAAAGAGTTTGTTGCGTTTTCCTTACCAACGACATTTCATGTTTAAATGTGGTGCTGCTGTTTGACAGCTCATGTGTCTCTGCTGTGCCCAGACGTGCTGCGAGTCTCATGTTCCACTTCCAGAGCCCTCTTATGTTGCTTGTGCAGCTCTCGAAGTCTCGCACAGCAACTGTGCCCTGGGAGCCACGAGCCCAGTGCGGGCACGGAGAGCTCGGCAGTGGGACCCGTGGGCTGCAGGAGCAGTGGGACAGCTCTCCAGGCTGGACTGGTTTTAGAGGAGCCTTGGTGCTGCGTGTGCTCCCGTGCTGTGCAGGGGAGCGCTGAGCTGGAGCGTGTCAGCCCGTGCCAGCGCCCGGCACTGCCCTCCCGTGACAGGATACGGGAATCTGGAGCAACCGGAGACAGCAGAATTTGGTCCAGCAGCGTGTGCCAAGGTGAGGTGTGATCTGCCAAGGCAAACAGGATTCTGTTGATGGGGCCGTGAGCACGGGAAGGGCATCTCTGCAGGAGGCGAGCAGTTCTGGATGCTGCTGGCTGGAACTGGTCGGGCTCTTGGGAAGAGGCTCCTGTGGTGATTTCGGGAGTTGGCTCCCCAGCGCTTTTTCACTCGTGTAGCTGAGAAGTGCTGGCACTGACTGGGAGAGCAGCCAGGGCTGTGTGAACAGACTCGGGAGCTGCAGCGAAAATTTTTAGTGGCAACAGTTTATGTGTGGGAGATGAAAATGTGTGTGTGCTTAATAAATATTGGCACTCAGCAAGAGCTTATCAGCTAACTCAGTGCTTCAGCTTCTGGAGAGCCAGGCTGGCTCTGCCACACTGAGAAGGATCCCTTAAGATCAGCAGATAAATAGAAAATTCGTATGAAAAATGTGGGTTTTTTTGAACGGTGCTGATTTACTGCTGCCTGAGCTGTGGGACAGTTCCTGCTGCCTTCCCAAGCTCACAGAGGAGGCAGCAGCACTACCTCCCTCTCCACTCCTCTCCGGCCCCACGGACTGCACGTGCAGACATTATCCCACACAGAAAAGGGCTGAGAATAGAGCAAACCCTGCAGGTTTGGTGTCTTTGTTATTTGCTGGTTTGTGCTGTGTGAACTCCCCTCTTTTAGGAAGGAGAGGGACATTCCCAAGCTGAGTTTCAGAGACTTTTGGGGTTGTACCAGCAGACCAGATGGCTTTCAGAGGTCCAGTCCATCATCTGGTCCTCTCTGGCACTGACTTTATATCTATTTCTGAAGCCTTTGAGACCTTCAGTGATGGAAATGGCCTCTTGGGGTTGCCCTGTTCTGGTGCACCATTGTCCCTGCTACTAGAATGACAAAACTAGATATTCCTTGCCACATTTCAACTGCCTTTCAGCTTCTCCAGTCCTCCACTGACAGCTCTTCCTTTCTTTGACAATGATAGTTCCCACATGTGAAGACTTTTAATACATTTCCCTAACTTTAATATCCCCTTGGCAATCTTTTTCCATGGCTCAGATCACTCTTGTCACCCTCCCTGAAACTGTCTAGTGACTTAAATCTGTTTTTTCTTCAATCCTGCAGCCAAAGCTACAGAGAATTCCCTGACCTGTGATAACGGTGAAAGGGTTAATTGAGTTTGCTGGTGATATTTATGTATTCCAGTGTGTTTGGTTGCTGTCTGTAGTACTGCAGTGGACTCTGTTTTCTGATGTGTAGCTCTTCTGTTCCTCACCTTTTGCCCTTTTTCTTAGTTTCCTCCTCCCAGCCCGGTGTGCCTGTGTGTACCTGCAGCGCTGTCCACCTGCACATCCAGGCAGTGCTGAAGCAACAGGTGTTCTGCAGGATCAAAGCAGTATTTCCCTTTAAATTCCTCTGGCTTTCCAGGGAGCAGCTTTTGATCTTCAGGTGTTTCTTTGTTCTTTCTGTGCCAGGTAAAAGCTCATTAAATGGTGCCTCTGTTGGCAGAGACGTCCTGCGGCTCTGCCTGCCTTCCTGAGAGCGCCCAGAGAGCTGCAGCAGGACATCACGTGGGCTCTTGTTTCACATGTGCTTCTCCATCTCCTGTCCTTGGTAGGAAAAACTCCCTTGTGTTTCCTGAGGATGCATTCCCTGGCCAGCAGCAGCAGCCAGCTGGTGCCACCTTCCTCCTGTGTGTACAAGGGTTTGTAGGGTTCTGATGAAATCACTGACATAGCTGAAGGTCTGGACAGCAGAGCTGGTTTCTGTCCCAACAGCGCCGGCAGAGCTGGGCAGTTTGTTAAGTGTTGTGGTGACAGATGCCCCTTCTCAGGTGTGCTGGAGGCTCAGGTTGCTTCACATCACTGCTCCAGACCCCCCAACCCTGTGTGGAAACAGCCTGTTGTAACTCGCTGTGGGGAAGGAGGAGCTGCAGCATAATTTACTGTCTGTTCTTGCGGGGTGCAATGAGAGGAAAGGTGATTTGTTCTTTAAAGGTGGTTGAACAAATGACTTTCTCCCTGGTGTAACCCAGCCTGAAACTGTGGGGTTTGGCAATGTGGACAAGAGCAAGCACAGAGCTCCATTGTGTTTGGGTTTCAGGGCTGAGACATGAGAATGCATGTTGTGTTTGGTGCTGGAAGGAGGCAGGAGCGTGCAGGACTTGCAAAATAATTCTCGTATCTTGAACACTTGCTGGTACAGACCGAGGGTTAGGCTTCTCCATCAAGTCCCAGCAAAGAGTGAAACTCAGTAACTGCTTGTGCTGTGATTCAAGCTGACAAGTGTGGTGATTGCCAGTTAAACCAATAGTTTGTCTTTTAATGAAGCTCTGTCAGTGGCTTGGCAGTCTTGTTTGTCTTGTTCTGTATGTACCAATCTGTCAGAATCAGGATAGGTATTTCCCTTCCCTGCAGCTCTCACTCTGCTCTTTGAGAAATGCCAGTTTCTGTTTGCCCTGTGTGCCTTGTCCCCACCTCAGTTGGCTGGAGGATACCATCAAAACCAGGTCAAGGAGATGGGAGCTGTTCAATGCCTCATGATGCTTGCTTTGTGCCCTTAAGTATTTCCTCAGAAGATGTCCCTGAGAGTACAGGTCAGGGCCTGTCTGTTTTATTTTTCTCCCTGGCTCTCCCCAGTCATGCAGCCTGTGGTGTGGGACTGACCCTGAGGAATACTCTGGGTTGATCTCTCCATGTGCTGTGCTGGACCTGGAGCGTGGCCATGTGTGGGGTGTGCTAGGTCAGACTGGCCTGTTCACAGCAAGGTGGGCCGTGTAATCACAAAGGAACAAAAACAGGTGTTTTCTCTCCTTGTGTGCTTTTGGCAGAGCAGAAACTGCCCTGGCTCTGGTGCTTCCCACCGGGGATGGCAGCGGGGAGCCTGCTCTGCATCGAGGGGTGCCAGGCTGTCTGAGGGATTGCTTTGTGTGAGACCTGTCTGCTCTTCCAATACATCAAGTCTTCCTGGTCCATCTGCTAAATGGTTTATAGCTTGGGTGACCCCTCTGGGTCCACTGCAGAGCTCCTCACCAACTGCCCCAATGAGGAGCGCATCTCATTTGAGCACAGAGGTAGTTTGGTGATGAGCTGGGGATCGTGCTCCACTGGTGGGTGAAGCTATTGATGGGGGAACGTTTGCCTTGAGTTGGTGTGCCATGCCCTGCTCCTGGGGTCTGCCCGCTCTATTCAGCAGTGGGCTCTTGCCACTTGCCTCTGACAAAGCTCTATTTATCCATCACTGTTCAAAAAAAACCCCCAAAACAAAACCAAAAAACAACCTCACAGAAAAAAATCCCAACCTCAAAACGCCATGGTCTTGGCCTTTTCTGTGCTGGAGGAGCCCTCGGGGATCAGCTGTGACTCCATGACATCCCCGGGTCAGTGATACCTCAGGCAGCTCCACATCACTGAACTGTCCCCTCAGTGGGTGATTTCAGTGACCAGCATTGCTTTTTAGCCTCCTCCCCACACTGACTATTAACGTGTGGGGGTTTGCTGCCTTCCTATTCTTCATTGCAGAGAAAAACATCCCAGCATTCTGTACTTCAGCTTTTGTGAAGTGTGGAGATGACGTTACAGATCCAGAGCGCTCGGAGGCTCTTGCTTGGATTGTGGATTGATGCAGCATTAATGAGAGACTCATCCTCAGACAGTGGGTGGCACGTGCTGTGCTGTTGTTACATTGGTTCTAACACTATTTTTTCCCCCTTGTTGGCAGATCTTCCGAATTTGGCTCCTGACTAGAGCTGACAGATAATGGAAACATTTCTTTGGCGATGTCTCTGGGGCGACTCCTCCGACGTGCCTCTTCCAAAGCATCTGACCTCCTGACCTTGAATCCTGGTGGTGGCAGCAGCTCATCTTCTCTACTTGATGGGGAGATTATCTACTCCAAGAACAATGTCTGTGTCCACCCACCTGAGCTGCTACAAGGCATCGGGGAGCACCATCCAGGTGATGGGGTGTTGCACACACTGCTCACTCTCTTTTTCTCTCTCCAGGGGGATGTTTCTATCAAATTCAGTATCTTGGGCTCTAACAAATGAAAAGGTGCCAGTGAGGGCCAGGGCAAGGCAGTCTTGCAGAAGACTAAGGAAAGCCATCCACAAGCTGATCCATCAGCTCTTCTTTTTAGTAGAAAAATTGATTTCTCCTTTCTCTTCCGGTCCAGCACAGATTTACCTGGTTTAGTAAGTCCTTTAAGTCCTTTGGTACTGTTGGAAGATGGATGGTCGTCATTTTGAGGACAGTAGCTTCTGTTGCTTGTTCAAATCTGAATTATTCAGAAAATCCAAGTATCCTCTTGTAACTGTCATTGCTGGAGTGGCCCCAGCAACCACTGGTAAAGGGAAAAGCAAGAAAACCTGATTGTGGCTGCATGCAGTGGAGTAAATGAAGATTAATCCTGCTCTGTCCCTTTATTCTCATCTGTTCCTGCACTCCTTCATGTTCTCATCAAAGAGCTGTGGCTCCTGGCTCAGCTTCACAAAACGAATTAATCTGTGAACATTGACCTTTGCTTCCCTTTTTTCTGTGGGTGACTTCTTTTTCCATTGGCTTTACATGAAAATTGTAGCTCTTTAGCTCCACTAAGGTAAATATTCTTGAGAAATCAATATTCAGCTGGCACTTGAAATTGTTTAACTAAGAAACAGTAGAAGTTTTACATGTGGCAACATATTTCACAATTTACTCTTGATTAGTAATCCATCCAGGAAGTCCAAGTATTTGCATGGCATTTCTCTGTCCACTTAGGCCAAAGGGAATTTAGACTCTTCAAAAGCCATATGCAGACTTCAAATGATTTGCAAATGCTGAATAATATTGTGCACTCCACAATTCATTGGGCAGAATTCTGTCCTGGTAAATTATAAGGCTTTGTTTTGTCGCGTGTAAGTGGTGGCGAAGTGGGGGGAATCCCAGGATGGTTTGGTTTAGGAGGGCCCTTAAAGCTCATCTCATTCCACTCCCCTGCCATGGGCAGGGACACCTTCCACTAGCCCAGGTTGCTCGGAGCTCCATCCGGTCTGGTCTGGAGCACTTCCAGGGATGGGGAGACAGGGAAAGAGAAGTTTCAGGGTTCCGCGGTTCCCTAAGAACAAACCCCTATCACAGCTGGTTGCTCCTGTGCTCTCTCTCAGGCTATTTGTGCTTGTACATGGAGAAGGACGAGCTCCTGGGAACCACGCTGATCCTGGCCTGGGTGCCCAACTCCCGCATCCAGAGGCAGGATGAGGAAGCGCTGCGCTACATCACCCCCGAGAGCTCCCCGGTGCGCAAAGCTCCCTGCAAGCGCGGCCGCCACGCGCAGGGCTTCGGCCTCGCCTCCCCCCCGGAGCAGAGGGGGGCCGTGATCCTCAAGGGAGACGAGATCCTGACTGTGTCCCAGCTCGGGAGGGATGAGCCCTACACCGGCCCCCCCTCCTCGGAAGGGGAGAGGCTGTCCCAGAGCTGTGCCCGCCGCTCCCCGCAGCCGCCCCGCAGCGACTCGGGGATCCTCTCCCAGGAGGAGCAGAACAGGTCGGAGCTGTCAGCAGAGGGCACGGAGGAAGGGCTGGACTGCCGGGAGGACGAGGCCTCCTTGGAGCTGTCTGCTGATGACGTGAGCAGGGACAGTACTTTTGACTCTGATTCTGATGCCTTCTCCTCCCCCTTCTGCCTCTCTCCCATCAGTGAAGCCCTTGGGAAAAGCAGCAGTTCCGTGTTTTTGGACAGTGAAAGCAGGTGAGTGCATCCTTTCTCTCGTTTCTGGGTGAACAGCTGGGTGCTGGGTGCTGAGCTTGGACATGCTGAAGGAAATTGTGAAACTTCACGGTGGCATCGAGCTGAATGTCTGGTCTTGCTTCAGACTCCCATGGAATTTACAGAAAACTCTTTGCCGGCCAGTTCTGCTTCTGCTCAGTGAACCCGGGCCTCCATCTAGGGCTGCGTATGTACAGTCTTTCAGATGAAGTGTCTTGAGCCCTGGAAGCAGCATTTCTAAATTAAACAGGTCCTTTGTTGGCCTAATTGGCTCTGCTGAGAAGCTGAGCTCATTGCTCCTTGTGCAGAGCCACATCAAAGAGCCTGTGTGACTTCCTGAGCCTCTCTAGGCCCCTTGTTGACATGAAACCTCTGTGTGGGAGCTTGTTTTGCTGGTGTTCGGAACATGGTCCCTCTTCAGACATATAAATATTAATTCTTGCACATCTAACCTGGGTATTTCAGTCAATGCTTCTCAATGGCATTTGCAGTGAACTCTACTGGGTAAGAGGGCACCTTGGCAGAGGAAAAATGAGCAGGAGGGTACCTGTATAACTCACCATTTTCAAACCCAGTTGTTCTGGCTTTCTGATCTGTGGCATGTTGGTGTATCACTCGTTTCCATCTCAGGGAGGATGGCTGTGCTCCCTTCCTGAAGCACTGTGGGGCTGACTTTTAGGCTACAGCTCAATTTTAAAACTACCTGAAATAAAGAGAAAGGAATTCTCCTTTGTGCATGTCAGCAATGCACAGACTGCACTGAGACTTGGCAATTGAAGAGATTTGGCCTCTATTTTATGGGCTAGTCTCAAGCCCAGAGAATGCCAGTAAGAATAAGGTTTGTGAGAAAGTGTTCTAATGGATTCAGCTCTCTCTGGATATTTTAAAACCCTTCAGTGTGGTGATGTCAGACTTTGTATCAGCTTTGCATTGGAGATGTGCCCCAGCAGGATGCTGCTGATTAACTGTGACCCACAGGGTTTGCTGGGCTTGAGCTCTGCTGCACCTGGGCAGTGGGTTGAGTGGTGGCTGTCCCATCCCATCCCATCCCATCCCATCCCATCCCATCCCATCCCACTGCAGCCTCTCCTCTGCACCCAAAGGGACTGTGGGGTGCCCAGGCTGGGCCTTTGGTTTCCAAATTGTGTGAACATCAGTTTTTCGGTGTCTCTTTTAGCTCTCCAAATATGATGTCTGTCAGTCTTTTTTGGCAAGTATTCATAGGAGCGTAGAAGCCTTTGGAAGCTACTGAAATGTCATGAAGCACACCTTGGAAAAAATCTGTGGAGGCCTTTGAATGATTAAGTATCATTCCTAATTGACTTTAATAGTTGGTTTCTAGCCTTTTTGTCCCATTCAGGCTGTGTTCTGGCACTGGGCTGCTGCTTGGGGATGACACTTGAGTTGTTTATGCTTTCCGAGAAGGTTGTGTTAGTTTAGAGATTTGTTGGCCTTGACTTAAAAAACAGAAAACTCCCAAATCCACTGCAACCAAAGCCTCTGTTTAAGATGCACAAGGTGTGTAAGATGATTCTTTTCCTTGAAACAGTGCTGACAACTTGTGTCTTTTTCCTCTGAAAAAGGAAGTTTGGGGGATTTTAAAGCATGTTTTTCCTAAATAAAGTGTAATTAAAATGCTTCTGGGAACATTTTTGAGTTCCAACAGTAAGATTCTTACAGGAAAACTGTTCCTGTCTTTCAGCGTGTATTCGAGGAAGCTGTAGCCTCAGCTGTGGCCCAGTCACCCCCTGACTTAGGGGGTTGTTATCCTGCTGCAGCGGTTGAGGGGCATGTTCAGAATGATGTCCTGGCTGCTGAAAACCAGGAGACGGAGCTCATGCTGGGGAAGCCCCAGTCCTGGCCTGGGCCACAGCCCATGTGCTGTCCCAGGCACGCCGTGGTCTCGGAGAGCTTTGGCACTGGGAGAGGAGCTGCCATAGGAGGGTCCCAGGCAGTGTCGCCAGCGGGTGGGGAGTGTTGTGGTTTAACTGTTCTGTAACACTTACACTCTGAGCTGCAAATAGTGTTGGGAAAGGAAGGAAATAGTTTATTGCATCTTCCCTGCCTCGTCTGTGAATTCTTGCGGCATTTCCCTGCCCTCTGCTGGCTTTCCTCGCTGCTGCTGGAGCCCTGACAGCTCCAGCCAGGCAGAGCCGGCTCTGCACACCCAGCTCAGGGGCTTGATTGGCTTTGGTCTTTTTCTTCTTCTTGGTTTTTTTTAACTCCTGTGGTGCCAGTCTGAAGCCTCACACAGTGCATGTGACACACATAATTGACAGCAGATTAATAAAACAGACTTTTATTACTTGAGACCTCAGACTTGAGAGGTTTTTGTCCACTGTGTGCATTTTTTATGCCAATTTGTTCTTCCCATAGAGCCCCCTTGCATGGAATCTGCAGGATCTTACAAACTCTTGAGTTGGAGATTTTGCATAGAGTACTTTGCACAAGTCTTGTCAAAAAGCATCTCTTACTTCCAGTGTTTATCTCAGTGGTTTTTTTTTGGGTGGGGGGAAGATGCTCTTTTAGGAGTCACTGCAAGCATGAGAGCAGCTTCCTTGCTTCTTAAGGGTTTGTTTTGGTTTGTTTTTTTTTTTTTTTTTCTGTTGGCTGCTTCTCTGAGCCAGAGCTGGAGTGGGAACAAAGTTTGTGCTGCTGGCAGATTGTTCGAGCTCTCTTCCCTCCCCACCTCTCGGTCACCACCTCCTCCCTGCCAGGAGGAACAACTGTTTCTGGTTGTTTCCCTCTGCACTGGGAGTTGTTGCAAAGACAACTCTGCTCTTCCCGGTGTTTCCTGCAGAAGCTGAAGGAATACGTTGTATTTCTGTCCAGCCAGCTTCCCATGCGAGCAGAACTGGAGAAATGGGACACTGTGGAGGAATTGGGACGGACAGGTAGACTTGGATCAGATGAGATCAGTGGCTTGCCAAAATTCCTGTGTGACCAGGAGTCACGAGTCCCATCTGCCTCTCAGAGCATCCTCTGAGGAGGTGGCGTGGCCATCTGGGCAGAAGGGACCATGAAACACTCTGTGCAGACCAGGGATGGAGAGGAAGGAGGGAGGTGGGCTGGGGAGACTTGGAGTTGCACAATGAGTCGCTCATTGTAAGCTCAACAACTCGCCTGGTAGAACATAAGGAAATAAAAATGTATCCATTGTTTTTTTCCTCTTTGCTTCTGAGTTTGAAAGGTTGCCAGGCATCCCATGTGGTGATCAATGCTCTCCTTCCCTTTACACAATTCCTCGGTGTGGGAGCAGTGGGAGTGTCCCAGCACCAGTGTACACACTCCTGTTTCTCTTTGGGCCAGCCTGGCACCGCTGCTGCAGGGTGCCCTCATCCCTCGGGGAAAGGTGGCCTTACTCTTCTGGGGTTTGCCCCCTTAACTTTGGGGGCCCCTTTTTGCTCAGGGGACGTGGTTCCTGCAGGAGGTAGCTGGTGTGGGGAATGCCTGCATTAATGGCAGCTTTGTCAGGGACCGTGTTTCTGTAGAAAAGGAGGGATTCTGGAAATAAAATCCTTCCATTCTGTCCCTTCTCTCCCTGGTCACTGTTGCTTGCTGGCTGTCAGGAAACATTGGCCTTGTGGTCTGAAGGGTGTAAGTCCAGGGTAGCTGCTCTCTGTGCCCAGCTCTGGCTTCCTCAGCTTCCATTTTCCCCATCAGTAAAGTGAAACTAAAAGGTTTTTGTTGCATCCTGGCAACCAAACAGCATCTGACACCTCTGTAATGTCTGTCCAGCAGTGGAGTTATTGAACTGACCGTGACATCAGATCTATAGAATTGGTTGTGGAAGCACTTAGTGCTCCATAAGTGGGGTTTGGTTTGGGGTGGGGGTTTGTGCTGTGCCAGAGTGATCCCTGGTTAACAGAAGCTTTCCCAACTGATGGGTGCTCGGGCTGCTGAAGGCTTTTCACTTAAAAAACAGCAGTTGCTGGTATCTGATGAGCACCACAGAAGTGCTGAAGAGAAGAAATAAATGCTGGCATTTGTTCCTTTGCTGACTTGGTTGTTGATCAATACAGTCAGAATTTGGAGCGAGAGGCCTTGGTGGTGGAATTGCTCTGAGATGTCGGGGCAACATCTGGCCAGAGGCTGTAGCTCCATGAGTGGCCCCGCAGGTGCTGGGACAGAGGCCAGCAGTGCTCCCATAGCTCTCGCTGTAAAGGACAAGCAGAAGCAACATGACTAATGTGGTCACGAATATCAATGCAAGAAGGAAAAGTCTTTCATAAGACACTGATCATTTTAGCAGCCTGCAATACAAACAATGAAACATTTTCCTTATGGAGCTGGACGATGGTCAGTTCTCACGTTCTTCAGCAGACATGAATTCACACGGCAGATCCGTCACAGACAATCCAGGCAAAGTTCACAACACGGGGAAAAACTCCTTGGTGTCGCAGTTGATGCAATTTTCACGGATGTGTTGCACATCCTGTTGTTAAGCCTCTTCCCAGGAGCTCATCAGTAAATGAACTGTTCTGGGGAGCGGAGGGCAACAGCCGCGGCGGGAGCAGGTGGGAGCAGGGGATGGTGTTGCATCATGTTGTTTTGGCAGCTCACCTGAAGGGCTTAGAGCTGTTCCAACCTCTGCAGCAAAACAAGAGGGAAAATTATAAGGGAAATGAGCTGAAATTAGTGTGAACTGCCAGGAGCTCTGGAGTTATCAAGAGGTTGGGAATTCATCGCTGTTGTAACAGAAGTGATTATAGTGGAACCAGGGGAATTGCCCACAGACTTCAAAATCTCCTGTAACTTCTTGCAGCATTTCAGTTTTGATGATTTCAGCCTTGGGGATGAGCACAAGGGGTGCCCGGTCCAGGCTCCATTTCCCCAGGACTTGCCTGAACTGGGGGCATTTATGATGTAAGACACTGAAGCTCCTAATTTCATTTGGACCCAAACCAATGCCCAGGAAAAAAAATAATTCCCAAATCCTTATTCCATGAGAAGAATAGTCCTTTTTCCCTTCTGTTTGTGTCGTGGGGTCAGTGTAACCTCTCTCCAAGGCAGTGGTGGTCTGCACAGAGCCGGGTGTGGGCTGAGCCACCAGCAGCCCTGTGTAATCACTTGCAGTAGAGCTGAGAGGGTTGGACAGATCCAAGAGACTGCAGAGGCATACGGCTCTATCTTTATATAAATATTTGAACAGCAAAAACATTAATTATAGCAGGTTTGTTTCTTCCCTCCATTGGTTCGCTGCCAGATTTCAGTGGCAGAAAATAGTGACAACTCACTCGGGATCGGGAATTGCGGCTCCGAGGGGTTCGTGAAGCTCTTTATTTGGGATGTCATGAGAGGGACTGACCGTGCCGAGAGAGGGAGATCCCGGGGCCACGTAACGAGACTTTTGGGAGACGGGGGGGACCCGTTCGAGGACGGGGCTTTTTGGGGCTGCCAGGGAGGACGGGACGGCTGAGCTTGAGTTTCGGCTCAGCAGGAATAGCCGTGATTGCAGGGCCATGGCCGTGTCCATGTCCCTGTCCCTGTCCCTGTCCCTGTCCCTGTCCCTGTACCCCTGTCCCTGTCCCTGTCCCCCTGTCCCTGTCCCTGTCCGTGTCCCTGCCCCTGTCCCTGTCCCTGTCCCTGTCCCCCTGTCCTGTCCCTGTCCCTGTCCCTGTCCCTGTCCCTATCCCTGTCCCTGTCCCTGTCCCTGTCCGTGCCCGTGGCGCGGCGTTGCCGCCAGGGGGCGCGCTGTGCCCGGCGGCGCGGGGCTCTCCCGGTGTCCCCCGCTCCCGGTCCCGGTCCCGGTCCCGGTCCCCCCCCGGCCGTGCCACCCCCTGCGCGGGCACGACACGTCCCACGCGAGCTGTCCTGGGGCACTCCTCTGGGCAGCCCGTGCCGGGGCCGCCCCACCCTCACAGCGGAGAATTTATTCCCGACATCCCACCTAACCCTGCCTTTCCCCCTTGTCCTGGCACTCCAGGCCCTTCTCAAGAGTCTCGCCGTGTTTCTTGTCAGCTCTTTCAGGCACCAGAAGGCCACAATTAAGTCCCCCCAAGGCTTCCCTTCTCCAGGCTGGACAATCCCAGCTCTCCCAGCAGAGCTGCTCCATCCTCTGACCATCCTGGTGCCTCCTCTGGCCCCTCTCCAGCAGCTCCGTGGCCTGCTGTGCTGTTGTTGTTCCCCAGGGCTGGGGCAGCTCTGCAGGTGGGGGCTCACCTGAGGGGCAGAGGGGCACAATCGCCCCTGCCCTGCTGCCCCTGCTGTGGGACCGGGCACGGGCGGTGCCTGAGATGGGTCATGTCCAGCCTCTCACCCATCAGGACCCCCAAGTCCTTCTCAGCGGGGCTGCTCTCTCCTTTTCCCTGGATATTCTTGAATTTCTTCTGTTACTTATTTATACAATCACAACGCCCAGAAATCTGAATGGAGAGCGGAGATAAATGGTGCTGGCAGGTATCCACAGCTTTGTGAGGGAAGAATTGCGTTAACTGGATCAAAATAAAGAGCATGTCCCCTCCAAAGCACCACAGTATATGCAAATAAATCTGCACAGCCTCTGTCTCCTTGGCTCGGGCCTCGCAATTATCCCAGCATTAGGCATTTACAATAACTCTGGAACATGCTTTTAGGCAGTGCTCCTCTTTCCTCTCCCTTTTCTGCTACTTGAAGCAAGCTCTTCCCTTGGGAAATCCGCATTGTCTTGTGGAAACAGTGAAATCCTCCCTGGGTGGTGCTGGCTCAGCTCACGCTGGGGCAGCAGCAGAGTCCGGGGAGTTGGTTCCCTTTGCCACCAGAACGTCCCCCTGAAATTCCCAGTTCACTGCTTAGAGTCAGGAATATAAGAACAAAGGTAATCTGCAGGGCTTTCAAGGGAGCGGGGGTTTGAAGGCTTGATTGTAATTAGCATAATTAGGGGTGAATTTTGTTTTTGCATGGATAGAACTGAAAGCAAAAAAGGCTAAATAATCCATTGATTTTAAAAATTAAATAAACACTAGGAAGAAAGGTCCCCTTCTCCAGGCTGGAATGGGCTGAAAAGCAAACATTCTTTTTCAGGCTTTGCTGAGAAATCACTTTTTCCATCTAAGGAATTTTTTTTTAAAGTGTTGCATTTCGATTGATTTATTAATGAGCAGAAACTCAGGCATGAGGTGCCCCTTCTCTGTATGGATTGTAAAAATCCACCATTCAGCTTCTGGAATATTTTCCTCCCTGAAATCGAAGGTAACATTTGCATCCTTGAGCAGCGTCCACTCGGCTCTAAGTGATTTGTTGTGTTTGGCTGCTCGGAGCTGTGTGTATTTTATTCACCAGGATCAAACTGCTCGTTCTGCCCCTGCTCCCTCCCCGCAACAAGAAGTCACGAGAAAAGCCGAAAGATCTCCTTTGGGTTTACCTGAGCAGCCACACCTGTGTGGAAGGGTCAGCTGCGAAAGCAGATTGTTTGTCTTCTAGCTGGAGGTAGATGTGTATCACATTCCAGACTTTGGGGAAAAGAGATCAGAACACCCATTAATTCACTACAAACTTCTGATTATTTTTTTCCCTTTCCTATTTACAATCAAAATAATTAACTCAAGAATTCTGGGTTTATTTTGTTTCCCTTTTGCTTCAACTCACAGCACTGGGGGGACCCTTCAGAGGTCATGGGGCTGTTTTTCTGGTGTCCCTCTTGCTGACTGGAATCGCTTGGCTTCCCCTCAGGCCTGAGGGCTTGGAGGGATGAATTAGGTGCAACAAAGCCCCCAGTGTGGGAACATTTTTGCCCTCCTCGCAGCGTGGGGCGGGACAGCAGCACCACCGGGGTCCCCCCAGCCGCTCCACTGCGCACGGTGGCTGCTGTCACCAGCACCTGGGGTGACGAGCCGTGTTCTACCTGGGCCAGGTAGTTGTGAAGCCCTGGGAAGGCAGGCGGGGTGCTGGAAGCGCGGATTGCGATGGCCCCGTAAAGCAGAACAAATCGGTTTGATCTTTATTTCTCAAGGACAAACCAATTACGCCCGTCAGAAGGCAAAGCTGCATAATCGGGTTTCCACGAGTCCCTCGTCGTGTTGCAGTGGTTTATTTGTCAGGCTGGTGTTGGCAGAGCTGATGTTAATTCCCAGCCCCGTCCCTGATTGTGAACTTGCTGTTACAGCCCAAGGTCAGGGGGTGCCTGTGAAGGTCCCTGTGCTCCCCGGCCGGCACCGTGGCCGACGTGTTCACAGCTGGTGACCACAGACCGCTCTGCTCCGGCCCCTGTCGAGGTGAGGGAGGGACTCCAACACTTTTCCGATGTAAACAGCTTGTTCTTTGGGTGTTGTTAATAACAGGAACCCGAGGAGTGACTAACAACAATGCGCTGACTTGGAGAAGCTCTCGGATCTGCTGGTGCCCCGCATGAAAGGATGCAATTATTTCTCGTAACCGTTTATTTTCCCTTTACGACAAGCTAAGCAAAGCAAGTTTGTCAGAGGCAGAGTGCTCCTAATTTGGTCTCCAGTGACCTCTGCAGCTGTGATTGGCAGCCCAGTGTCGGGAAGGAACTTGTGCCTGTGAGATAGAAATGAGCAGAACAAATGCCATAGGACAGCTTGTGTTCCCCGGGGGACACAGGCTCAAAAAGGTGAAAGAAGTGCAATTACAGGAGGTTTTCAGCACAGAAAGTTAATTAGCTACTAAATAGCATTTAGTGCAGTTCGACGTGAGGAAGTTTATGTTTTGAAAGCAAACAGATCAATGGAAAGCCTGTGGAACAAGCTTTTGGAAAGTCCATGCTGACGTCCGTGTACTTTGTACCCTAACGGCCGGAGTAGTTTTTCTCAGGTTTCCCCAACAAATAGGAGGAATTGTTAGATTTGTTTCCCCCGTGTTTGCAGATGTATAGAAATGCTTCCACATGAGGATATTTTGACATCTAATTTCAGAACTCCTGGCTAGGCTTTCACGCAGGCTATCCAACACCGTGTTCCCTACTTGCCATGGTCAATGGAAATTGGTTATGTTTGGGCTTTCTGAGGCACAGAAACTTCGGTTCCAAATATTTTCAGCCAAAGGCTGAATTTAACACAGTTCTCAGCGTGGTTACTTGTCTGTGCTGATCAGGGTGAGGAGCTGGTGTGACAGCAGCATTTCAGTGTCACGGCTGGCTCTGTGTGGCCACACTCCATGGGAAGTTGGTGCTCTGTGGGAGTGTCCTTCCAGCCCTGCTCGGCAATGTTACACAGAGCGAGCAGAAAGATTTTAACACCTGTTTTTTAATACTAAGTTACCAATCTGGTTTCCTTTGCTTGTCTTTTATGTCCCTGAAGTCAGCAATTTCACAGTTCGTAATACATGTATATTGTCAAGGGCAATTTTTTTACCAGGGCAGTGGATTTGGGTTCCAGCTGCCTGATATTCCCTCACTCTACACAGCCACTGCACTCAATTTTTAGGCATTTCAGGATACCTTTGAACTTTTATTGACGGATTGTTTGTTTGAAGATGTCTGACTTAGCAGCTGATGCTGCCAGGAGCTGTTTCACCTTGCTGGGAAGAAGAGGAGCCCAGAAGGTCAGTGCCTGTGGGGAATAGTAGAGAAACAGAGAAATGTTAACCCCTGGGGAGGAAAAGGGGCATGTAATTCCCATTACATGGCTGCTCATACATTATGATGATACTCATTGTCTGTAAACGATGCTTCCCAAGCCAGGAATGCTGGGGCTGTGGGAGAGCTGTTATTAGTGACAGCATAGGTTAGCACAGTGGTGATGGAGAGCAAGCTCCATGAGCAGGGTTTGGCTCTTGCAGGAGGCTCTCTGGGAATCAGGTGGTGCGTGCTGACAGCTTGGGTGACTGCCACATCATGGCTGTAACCTTCAGCCCCTTTCTCTCTTATAATTACATTTGTCACATCATGTCGTAAAATGAGTTATTAGTTCTTTGTTGCTGAAATCAGCTTCCCAGGTAATCAGGGCAGGTCTCTGCCCCCGCTCTGGAACAGAAATAATAATTGGGTTCAGCTCTCTTTGTGCTGTAGGTGTGTTCCAAGGCTATAACCCAACAGCAAGTTGGGTCCCTTTGCTGCATGTCGGTAGTCTCACAGTGTCTGAGCCCCTCGGTCTCACTTGGTGGGAGGAGGACAGTGGCTCCTCGGGGACTACAACAGCACGAGGAGTGTAGATATGGTTGGCTGCTGTAGTTAATTGTTGAGTGGAGAAAAGATGTCAGCACCTGGTCTTGCTCCCCAGCAAGAATGGGATGTGTTTTGAGACAAAGTTGGTGAGGGGAAAAGGCTAAAGTGGAACCCTAGAATTGTTTCTGTTGGAAAAGCCCTCTAAGATCATTGAGTCCAACCCTTCCCCAGCACTGCCAAGGCCACCACTAACCTGTGTCCCCAAGTGCCACATCCACATGGCTTTTAAATCCTGATGGGGACTCCACCACTGGCCTGGGCAGTTGTGCCAGGGCTGGACAGTCCTTCTGGTGTACAAATTCTCCCCTGTGCCCAACCTGAGCCTCTGCTGGTGCAACTTGAGGCTGTTTCCTCTCATCCTGTCCCTTGTTCCCTGGACCTAACCCTAACCCGACCCCCGCCTGGTTCCACCTCCTGTCAGAGAGTTGCAGAGAGCCAGAAGGTCCCCCCTGAGCCTCCTTTTCTCCAGGCTGAGCCCCCCCAGCTCCCTCAGCCACTTCTTGTAGTCCATCCCCTTCCCCAGCTCCGTTCCCTTCCCTGGACACGCTCCAGCCCCTCAATGTCTCTCTTGTCATGAGGGCCCAAACTGAACACAGGAATATGTCTGTGGGTTTCCTGCCCCTGCTTGTGCTAATCCTCCTTGGTTTTCTCCCTGTCCCTTTTATTCCCGTGGCCCAGCACACTTGTTTTGCTGAGCAGTGCTGTATATTAGCTGGCGCTCTGTTTTTCCTGGATCCCTCAATCCAAAGTCTCTCTGGAATGTTCCTCCGGCTATTTGACTTGCAGTGCTTCAGCCCTCTGCTTTTGCGTGGCGCTCTGGGATGAATTCCTCATCTAACAGATAGAACAGACTGACAAATAATAAATTCTTCCCCTGCATCTGTGTGTCCTGATTGCCTGGTAAGAGGACTTCCCGAAATCCACAAAATTAGCAGAGATCATAATGCTTGTTGTTACTGACATCCAGAATGATCTCAACATTAAAATTATTTTTTAAAGTAGTCCAACAGTTTGAAGTATTTTCAAATTTTTTTTGATCAATATATACAGGAAAAAAAGTGATTTTAAACATAGTGAGGGGTTTTTTTCTGAATGTCTCCATTGACTCAGTAACCACCAGTGAATGAGGGGGTTTTATCTCTGCATCTGTCCTGTGTGTGAATGTTTGTGTTCATGGACCCTTGTGAAGGGCAGGGGGGCACAGGTGTCTCTTTCAGATTTCACCTTCTATGTCAATGAAAACATTGGAATTTCCCTGGGTAGAGGCACCCTGCTTACCCTTAGTGCCTTTTCCCGTCTGGAAAGGGTAAATCCACTTCCAGGAGTTGGTTCCATGTCTGTGGGATGCGTGTGCGAGCTTGTCACCAGTGAATGTGAACTGTAAACATTTGTCTTTAGAAGCATTTCCTGCGAATGCAGCAGTGCCAGCCCTGTACCCGGGCTCTGCAGCCCCTCGGGTCTCGCCTTGCTGCCCGTGTGTCTGAGGCGGGTTTGGGTTGTATAGCAGAAGGAACTGCAGCAGGCAAAGGTGTTCTGTACTGAGGAGCTATGGAATTTCTGAGACCAAAGCAAGCCTACCCAGCTCTACTAGTAACTCATTTCTCAGCAGTTCTCTGCTGCTCTTCATTTGAGATGATGCTCTTGAAGAATGAGCACGTTGGTCTCCCTGACAAGGACCCACAGGGCAAGGATCCTCCCACCAGCCCTTTGCCATATTGACCAGCTCGTCTTTGCAAGAGTTTTAGAAAATGGGTTGCTTCTGCTTAGTCTTTGAGTTAGTTTGAGTCATCTCTTCCAGGAAAATCCTGTGTAACCAGCTGTGGCTGTTATGAAGTGTTGCTCCATAAATACCAGCTGCTCCTAGCAGGCAGTCCAGCCCAAGCGTCTTGTACCAGGACTTCTGTTACATTTGCATTGACACGAGATGCTGCATGTTTTAGAAAGTGTTACATTTTGATGCTTTATCCAAAAGTAATGCTTGATTTTTCACAAAGGACAGTATAATCTTCATGCAAAAATTCCCAAAGCAGGGTATGGTGTATAGCTGTGCATAACATTGGAGGTATCCTGGTGTCTGACCTGGAAAACTCGCTGTGGATTCTCTCTGAGTTTGGGTGTGTAGTGTGATCTCTATTGCCACATCACTTCTAAATCCTCATCCTCTGAGTGTCCTGAATGTAAGTTCTGCTTTGCTGCTTTCTCTCCAAAAGCTGGAGCAGCAGAACTCTGTGCCCAGAGCAGCAAAGCCGCTCCTGTAGCTGAAGTCAACCAGCCTTGGTCTCATCCAGACGGTGCTGCAGGACCAGGAAGGGGCTCCGGGATTTGCTCCCAACGCAGGCGTTGGAGGTTAAGTTACGCATTGGAACGGGGTGTCTCGAAGGGCCTCGGTTAAAAATTTAACCCACAACTAACTGAGGTGTCCAGAGCCCTGTCCATTGGAATGCAATGACCTGAACCACGGGGAGATGCTGCACATAAGGCTGGTCCTGGTGGAAGAGGCCCTGGATCCAGGCTCGGAAGGCACGCTGGCGTGGAATGCATGCTGAGTGTGTGATTTCCAGCGTTCAGTGCCCACATTGTTGGATAAGAGGATTAGAAAACATGGCATAAAGTGGCCTTGCAGGGGGCTGCTTTGTACCTGCTCTGGCCTTGTCTGGCAAACCCTGATTTCACAGCGGAGCCCATTCAGAGCCCGTGCGGAGATTGTTCACGTGCATTGGCCTTTTTACGAACCGAGGGGTCACAGTTTCAGATTCACGTCTTTCCCAAAGCAGTGGTATTTTTCTTTTGTGATCAGGGCTGGTGGGGGCATGTGGGCTTTCTGAGTCTAAGCTCAGTTTGCATTGAAAGCTAGAGGTCTGGGGTGGATTGGGAAAGGGTTGCATTCACTTATTCCACTTGTGGTGGGTTGAAGAGCTCAGGTGTGATTTCCCATCCTTAACTCCCCCACGTTTCAAGATTGCAAGTGGAAACCGTTTTTCTGGAGTTTATAAATACAAACCCAGGCTTGGCAGGTCCACTCGCAAAGGCATAATGAGAAACTGGAGTTCAGGGAAAAACGTCTTTGGATCTTACTGGTCATGAAGGGAAATTCCCAGATAAGGTTCCAGGTCCATGCTGCCATCAGGATGCTCTCACTCCTCCTATTCCCATCACAGTGCAGAGTGGCTGAGCTGCACACTGAGGGCATTGCTTGAGTGTCTCAATTTTGCCTTCTCAAAGGTGTTTTGAGGAATGGGTTTGGCTCTGCCCAGTTCTGTGTGTGATTTGGAACAGACCAAAATCAGGATGTTTTTTGGGATTGTAGGGAATTCAGATAAAAACAATTTAATCTCTGACATGGGCTGTTGGTTATTGACTCCTTGGAGCTGCACTGAATTCCCATCTCAGAGCTCTGACTAAAGGTTCTGAACACGGCTGTTGCATGTACCCGCAGCCTCCCAGGGCTGACATGTCGTGGGGTTTCGCCCCCACGCTCTGTCTGCAGGGACACGTGTGATAATCGCATGACCTGCTCCACCAGCTCTGCCTCCAGCCTCGACACCAGTGCCCAGTTCCAGGAGAACAATGGGCAAACACAGAGCACCAGATGGGATGAGCAGCAGAAGGTATTTGCCCTCGAGCAGGTCTGTGGTGTCTTCAGAGTGGACCTGGGACAAATGAGATCCCTTCGGCTCTTCTTCAGGTACCGGCTCGTTGTGTGAGAGTTGTATGTGTTCTGGTTTGGGGCTCTGGGGACAGATGGCTTCTGCCGTCCTCCTTAGGAGCCTTTGCAGAATGGCTGTCTCATGGGAGTGTCAAGGGAGTGTCAGCCTTCCCAAGGAGTGACTCGGAATTACAGTTACAGGGCCAACAGGCTTTTTTTTCTAATAAGGTAAAGGTTGTTCCTAACTGTCTTACCAAAAATGCTCCAAACAACCTGGAGATGTGAAAAACATCTTTACGTATGGTACCTTTTCCTTTGCCTTCCCCTCACAAGGCTCCCCTGGTGTCTTGCTTCTCTCAGCCTCGTCAGTTACCTTTCAAATTATTACTAAATTTATTTCAAATTATTACAAAAGTATCTTTACTCCCTCTTTTTGCTCTCACTCTTTGTTTCTTTGGACAAAGCTGTGTGTGAGCAAGTCTGCACATCCCTAGGAGCTGACTCTGTGTATTGCCTTAATGTTTCTGGGGCAAACTTCCTGTAGGTTTGTCTCCAGCAAGACAAATTTTAAAAGTATAAAAGGATAAAAAGGAAAGATAAAAATAGTGCTATTACCAGGCACAAGTGGAGCTTCTTGGAGAAAATGGTCACTATGGCCATGTCATACAATCATAGAATATCTCAACTGGAAGGGACCCATAAGGATCACCAACTTCTGGAGCTGTAAAACTACTTCTGGGCCCTGTTTTAAGGGGCAGATTGGTGCTGCATATTGTGATTTGCTTTGCACTGTCCCTCACCTGAGGGTGCCCATTCCTGGTGGCCCCTCCTTGTCCTGGGCAGTCCATGCAGGTTGTTCTCCCGTTGTTCCCTGCAGTGATGAGGCGTGCACCTGTGGACAGCTGGTGGTTGCAAGCAGGGAGAGCCAGTACAAAATCTTCCATTTCCACCACGGTGGCCTGGATAAACTGTCCGAGGTGTTTCAGCAATGGAAGTACTGCACAGAGACCCATCTCAAGGACCAGGTACCTGAGTGAGGTTCTTGGGGCTAAGAGGGGTTTTCCGGCAGATGTTTCACACTTGAGTTTGTGTTTTGGAGAAATGAAGCTTTGACTTCATGTCACCAAGTCGGGCAGAAAGCTGCGATGTGTTGGATGTTTAGAGGGAACTGAGATTTGGACACAAGGTCTCTCTTGGACTTCCTTATCCCCATCCATTCCTGTTCCACCTGTGGAATACGAGGAAAGATCACCCAAAAGACTTGCTTAGGTAGTGATTTTGCCAGACCTGACAGGTCAGCACTGTCCTTTAGGTGTGGAAGGTGGCTGGGAATCTGCAGTGGTAGGTCAGAAATTCTGTCAGAGCCTTTCATCCATCTTGTGATGCGCAGTCACCACTTTGGAGAATGTTTTGACACGGCATCTTGCCATATTTTGTTCAATCTACATATAAATGTGATAAGAGCTCTTTAATTATCTGTTTGAGATATTGTATGTGCTTATTAGAAACAGTGATTTTTAAATTTCCATCCTTCCCACAGAGCCCCCTGCTGCTTTTCTTATTATGGTCGCATGGGCTCACTTTTTGCATTGAACAACCTTTGATTTTTAAATTAAATGTCAGCTGCAGGCTTGCACTGGGATCATGAGTGCCCTCCGAGAGCCTGGCAGTGCCGCTCCCCGCTCGCCTAACAGCAATCCCTTTGTATATGGCCAATCATATGTAATTTATTGCGAGCATTCCTGGCAGGGGGAAGTTTTGCTGTAAGCAGCATTAATTCAGTTTCAGGTCAGGGATAACATAGGAGGAGGAACGGGAACTATTTTTTTTTTTTAAGATGAAGCTATTTTGTGGTGCTCATATTGTTAATTATCCTAATCACTCTTGTTATCATAATAGTTGGAATTTAAAAAAAAGAAAAGTCAAAACTTCCCCAAGTGCACTTCCTCAGTGCTTAATCCTACATGAACCATGCAGAGAGGTCTCCTTGCTCTGGGTTTCACACTCGGCTGCTCTCTCTGGTCCCTGCCTCCAGTTTTGGTTTGTTTTGCCCCGTTCAGCAGCTTGCTGATGAGAGAACCTGTATGCAGTTCTCCATCCGCCGCCCCAAGCTGCCCTCGTCGGAAACCCACCCAGAGGAGAACACGTACAGGCGCCTCGATGTGTCTGCCTGGCTCCGTCACCTGAATGAATCCGGACAGGTGGAAGAGGAGTACAAGCTGCAGAAGGTGAGAGGTTTTCATCTGTTCTCTCCTGCTGCGGACTGTGAGTCCCCAGGGGGAAGCTGCAGGAGTTTGCTTTCATGTTGGGGGCAAGAACTGGGAGTGTGGAGACTGGTGTATGAAGCCTTGGCTGGAGATCTTGCTGTGAGACTGGAATCTGCCCAGGGAGCAGATTCCAGCAGATTCCTACCTGGACGTGTTCCTGTGTCACCTGCTCCAGGTGACCCTGCCGTGGCAGGAGGGTTGGACTAGGTGATCTCCAGAGGTCCCTTCCAACCCCAACTATTCTGTGATTCTGTGATGGTGGAGTGTCTCCCTGACCAAGGATGAGCTGTCATTTGGAATCAATAAACCAAAGTGCCCAGTACCCACCTGGTTTGCACAGTGTGTGACCAAATCACAGAGAGAACGGGAGATTTCTCGGTGAACTGGGATTTCTGTATGAACTGGAGATTGCTGTAGGAACTGGGATTTCTGTAGGAACTGGGATTGCTGTAGGAACTGAGATTGCTGTGGGAACTGGGATTGCTGTAGGAACTGAGAGTGCAATGAAATAACGCAGGGGGAGCACTGAGCCCGGGCCCCGAGAGAAAAGTTTGCAGTGCACTGCAGTGTCTCCAGGACTGGGGATTAAGCCGTGACATGAGAACGACACGTTAATCATAGAGCCTCTCCGGGGGTGGTTATTGACATTGAAATGAGCCCGATTTGTGTCTGGTCTGGGAATAGAGGGCCAGCACTTTCCCTCTAAACATGTGCAAATTGCAGGAGCTTGAATCAAGGCGTCACTTGTCAGGAAAGAACTGCAGAAGCACCAAAGCACAGCAGCGGGCAGTTGCTTGTTGCTGTATTTGGGAATGTTACAACTGTACCAGCCATAACTTTTGCTCCTTCTTCCAGGCCATTTTCTTTGGTGGGATTGATATTTCCATCCGTGGGGAGGTATGGCCCTTTCTGCTGCACTACTACAGCTACGAGTCTACTTCTGAAGAGAGGGAAGCACTGAGGCTGCAGAAGAGGAAGGAATACTTTGAGATCCAGGAGAAAAGGTAACAGGCCATCATTATCCTCCTCTGCTCATCTTCTGCAGGCTGGACATCACAGTGACACTGCTGGTGATGTGCAGAGTCTCTGCCTCCTTTGCATCAGGAGAAGCTGGAGTAGAGAAGTGAGAGGGGTGGTGAAGGAGGTGTATTGGACACTGCTGACCTCCTGAGGTTCTGGAGCTAATAAGAATTTGAGAATAAGAATTTGAACAGTAGAGTTCAAATATTATCTCACTTGGGTTTTTGAAATAGGCTTGTTAGTACGACATAGGAAAATCTCTCACAGGCAAGGCTTGGGTTAGAACACTGAAGGTGAAGTTGGGATTTTATATTTCTTTATAAATATAACTGTATATTAAAATAAGGAAGGAGAAGTGATATCTAATTCAGGGAGGTTGTTACTGTAAGAACTGTGTGTTGTTAAAGAGCTGTGGGTACATTTAAGCTGAAGAGGGACAGTGGCGTTATTAATTAGGAGATAGTCAGACCAGAGTAAGTTCTGGTGTGCCACCCGCAAGGAGCAGTGGAGAGCAGAGGCTGATGCTTCTGAAGTGTTTTTCACAGCAAACACATCATGTTGTCCCATTTATAACCCAGGAGGCTCTTTCCCCCTTGGGACAGACAATCCACTGTTCTGGACAGACCTGCTTGTCTCTTCTTCAGGTGCTGAGAAAACTCCATACAGGAATGGTTTTTCTCTGCAAACTAAGGCTTTTTGCTCATTGTGGCAACCATATTCCTCTCTTGGCAACTTTCTCCTGTTGCTGCTCCATCTCCAGGCTATCCCTGACTCCGGATGAACAGAAGGATTTCTGGCGTCAGGTGCAGTTCACGGTGGACAAGGACGTTGTGAGGACTGACCGCAGCAACCAGTTCTTCCGAGGGGAGGACAACCCAAACGTGGAAACGATGAGGTGAAGTGTCAGATTCCAGTGTCCCAAGCATGTCCTGCTGAGTGTACAGGCAACTCAGTCAGCCCCTGGCCCCGGCTGCCTGGGAATGCTGGAATCAAGGGATGCAACAAGGCCTTCCCAGCGCTTCCAGTGCTGCTGTAGCCATTTCCTTCTCAGCCTAACAACCCTGCTCCCATCCCCAGCCTTCCCTGCACACACAGGGGTGCTGTGCAGGGCTGTGGGCAGGTGCTTGGCTCTGTGGTTCTCCTGATGGGATGGAGGATGAGCACACCAGAGTCTGCTCCATGTGGTGTGACTTGTAAATGTGTGACCTCAAAAAAAAAAAAACAAACCCAAAGAGTTGGGTTTCATCCAGCAGTATGGCTTGGAGCCTTATGGATGTGTGGGCATCATCTTTTCCACAGGTCCCTAATTTTTGTCCTTTAAATCTTTTTAAATTCTTGTTTTCATTTTATGTTTTGCTGTCTATGAATGCCAAACCTTCTCCTGAAGTTTATTTCACTGGACTGATGCTTGCAGCAGGGTGGGAAAACAAGAAGCCTAAGGAGTCCTGTTCAAATCCATGTTCTTAGGCTGGTACAGGCTGATCAGTTCTTTTCCACCCGGGAGCCTCTGTGGATGGATACAAAATGTTGTAGTCCTAAAAAGTGAGAGTCCCAGTTAGGTACAGTGTTAATGTATCTTCGCTGTGCTTCCAGATACAGTTCTTTTAATGAAAGTGGTTCTGTGGGATGCAACAAAAGGTCCTGAAAAGTTAGTGTTTCAGATGTCAGGAGGATCTGTGACTCTCCTGCACTGTTCCTGGCTCAGCCTGTGTGGTGGGAGTTGTGGAGAAGGGATGGGGCTGTGCTCAGCTGTCACCTGCCCTCACCTGTCCCACCTCTCTGTTTGTGTCTCTGCTCCAGGAGGATCTTGCTGAACTATGCAGTATTTAACCCAGCTATTGGATACTCCCAGGGCATGTCTGACCTGGTTGCCCCACTCCTGGCAGAGATCCTGGATGAGTCGGATACTTTCTGGTGCTTTGTGGGATTGATGCAGAACACGATCTTCATCAGCTCCCCTCGGGATGAGGACATGGAGAAGCAGCTGGTGAGCCTGAATGCTGGGCTCCCGTTCCCTGTCAGTGCCTTCTCCTCTCCCCAGCCACAAAAAGCAGTTCCCTGGGTTCCAGCATGCCTAATCATGCTCCAAAGCCACAAAATCCTTGGAGTGATCCTCGGGGTTGTCTTGTGCAGGGCCGGGCGTTGGACTTTGATGATCCTTGTGGGTCACTTCCAACTCACAATATGCTAGGATTCTGTGATTCTGTGGAAATACCCGATGAACAGAATTGATCCTGGGTGATTGGGACACTCCAAAGGCACTTATATCTGTCTTTCCTTGTGAAATAGCTGCCGTGGCCCCTGAGCTCTGGCCTTTGGCAGTAGATCCAAGCGTGCTTCTGGCCGTGCTGTACTAAACAGGCCATAAGGCTGGAGCTTTTGGGGAGAGAAGAGAACTCTGCAGCTCTGGCTCACAGTATGGGGGTCCCTGGGGTGCTGAGGGTGGTACAAGTCCCGGTGCCAGAGGCAGGGCCTGAGCTCAGAGCATCTGTTCCAGATGTACCTGCGTGAGCTGCTGCGGCTCATGCACCCCCGCTTCTACCTGCACCTTTCTTCCCTGGGGGAGGATGGCCTGCAGATGCTCTTCTGTCACCGCTGGATCCTCCTCTGTTTCAAGCGGGAATTCCCGGAGGCCGAGGCGTTGCGCATGTGGGAGGCGTGCTGGGCACACTACCAGGTGAGGCAGCTGGCGTGGGCATGGCTGAGGCCTTGCCCCTCAGCAGGCATTGCAGGATTTCCATAAAGGCTCTTAGTAGCAAAATAACCAAAATAAATCAGTGCTACAGAGGGTCTGTAACTGTAGGAGCTGTTTATCTATGTAGCAGAAAGATGGAGCCTTGCCTGCCTCTCCTCCTCAGGGATGTCCAGGCTTCAGAAGGAGGTGTTTCAGAAAGTACTGAACGCTCACTTTTGAAGTTCAGGCTTCTCTTACACAGCTGGGAAATGTCTTCCCAAAAATCACTGCTCTGCTCTGAATGCTGTGGTGCAAACTTTGCTGCCATGCTGTGACGGGAATGCTCTGGGCTTTGGCTCATCATCTGTGATTCAGAATTCACCAGTAACTCATGTTCTCACCACTGGGCAGAACCGAAGGGAGCAAACATTCTCACCAAGGAGCCACTTGTGGAGGGTGGGAGGGAGGTGAAGCCAGAGCTCTGCCTCCACCTGCTGTACAGCAGCCCCTCTGTTGTCATTGCAGACAGACTATTTCCACCTCTTTATCTGCGTGGCCATCGTGGTGATTTACGGTGATGATGTCATTGAACAACAGCTGGCCACTGACCAAATGCTGCTGCATTTCAGCAACCTGGCCATGCACATGAACGGGGAGCTCGTACTCAGGAAGGTAAATACCCAGGTGCTGAGTCTCAGCTCTGAAGATGAGTCAGAGTGTTGAGGAAACTAGGGACTGATGCTTCACTTCACAGCACCTGCGTCCCTGTGCCTGGCTGGAGCCCAGGAGGGTGGGATGCTGCTGTTTGCCTGAAAACAGGATTTTCAGTGATAAGAGGTGTTTTTTGAGTGCTTGGAGGGTGACAGTATGGTTGGGATAACCCTTGGTTGGGATGACCCGTGCCCATGCTCAGGGAAAGGGCAGAGAGAGCTGTTGGTGTCATGGTCCCCATTCCATCTCAGCTGGAGTGAGCGGGGCTGTGGGATGAGCTGTGGTGTGTGGCAGCCCCTGTGACCTCCCACTGTCCCCAGGGCCTCGGTTAACCCTCAGCTCTGTATTCAGAGGGACACACCTGTGCCGAAGCTCAGGTACTCAAACAAGAGGATGGGAGAGGAAGCCATGGGCCGCCTCAGCTCTCCATGTTCATCCCCTCTCTCCCTCCCCTCTAGGCCAGGAGTCTGCTCTATCAGTTCCACCTGCTCCCCCGCATCCCCTGCAGCCTGCACGACCTCTGCAAGCTGTGCGGGACAGGGATGTGGGACAGTGGCTTCATCCCTGCTGTGGAGTGCTCTGGCCATCACCCAGAGTCTGAGAGCTGCCCCTATGGAGGGCTGGTGGAAGAGTCTTCTCCTAACCCAGGAAGCGAAGGCAAGAAAGGCCTGAAAACACGGGATGTCTTTGCCTTCCGAAAATAGCTGAGAGGAACAGGATGTGACGGCGGAAGGGAAGGGCAGGAAGGATGTGCATAGGAAAAAATGTTGAAGACAAAAATGGAGGAATAGCTTGTCAAGACTCCTGAGAAGGCTGAAAAGTGGGGAATGGAAGAGGAATTAAATTGCTCTGCAGGGGAAGCAAGTTCCAGTGCATGGGTGGTGGAACCTGAGCGAAAGGCATCGACCCAGGAACTGTGTTGGCACATGTTTGCGTTTGATTTTGTTAGAAACAAGCTTTTCTAGGTCTTAACAAGGACTTTTCATTCTGCCTCTGGGACTGGACTGGTTATCAACCAGAGCTTTCTCACCTGCTGATGAGAAACGAGAACACTCGAGAGCCAAGTGCGCCCAGCAGCGTTGGTGGGGCGGGTGGCAGGAGCACAGCTGGGGCGAGGCCTCTGCACTGTCCCTCACCCAGAGCACACCACGAGCTCTCCGCTTCAACCAAAACGTGCAAAACAAGGCTTCTCTCTAAAGCCATAAAAACCATTTTAATTATTATCTGCCAAAAACAAACTGCAGACCATTGGGATGGCAGGGAAGGTATCTGCTTTGTCGGCGAGGAAGAAGCAGTCACTTCAAGGTCTTGTCTCTGGCCTTTTTTATAGGATATACTGGCTGGCCTGATTTTTTTTCCTGTTTGTACAGAAATTGTAGAGCCCCAGATCTCACAGCACTGCTGCTCTGAGTTGGGGTATTTCACAGACACCATTCAAAATTCCTTCTTCACGAGGTACTGGGAAGAAATTCTTCCCTGGGAGGGTGGGCAGGCCCTGGCACAGGTTGCCCAGAAAAGCTGTGGCTGCCCCATCCCTGGAAGTGTCCAAGGCCAGGCTGGATGGAGCTTAGATCAAGCTGGTCTAGTGAAAAGTGCCCCTGCCCATGGCAGGGGGTGGGACTGGATGAGCTTTAAGGTCCCTTCCAATCCAAACCATTCTGGGATTCTGGGATTCTCTGATTCTGACAGTACAGCAAAGCTGTTTCTTTATACTGACAACTACAGACTTTAGACACTTAGGTCTGTTGTTTCCAGTATGTTTCCCATTGTGTTTCCCTTGGCTCTCCTCAATTACTGAATATTCCTGTCCTTGCCTGTCACTGCCACAGGCTGTTGCACATGCACTCCTTGTGGGCTTTAGGCTCTTCAGTTGGTGCCAGTGGTGCACCTTGTCTTCCATCCCAAAGTGAAAATGAAACTTGCCTTGTTGCAGCCATTTTTGCTGAGATCTGTCTGATAAAGGTTTCCCTTGGGGTATTTTTGAAAGGACGTTTCTCCTCTTTTCTGCTGTAAAATTTGCCAACCAGAAGTGGAGCTGGGGCTTTGAGCTGTGTTGCCAAAGGTTTTTACCGAATTCAGTGGCCTCTGAAGGTGTGTACTGAGCCAGTGTTTGTGCCAAACAGAGCCAGGGGAACAATTTCCATGTAAGGATGGAAAAGGAGATGAGGTGACTGCGGCATCAGCAGCCTCCAGCCTTTCCTGGCTGTCCTGCTCCCTCTCACTTCCTCCACACTGCTTCCCACACAGCTGTCCTGGGCAGGCTGCGTGAGGTCGTGCTCACTTCCAGTTCTGCCTCTCGGGCACGTTTGTGTCCCCAGTAGCACCTGTGGAACCCCCTTGTCCTCGTGCAGTTCTGCGGGGGTTCCTGCACCCGACAAGCACATTTCTCTCAAAATCCTTCTGCAAAGCCTTACCCACAGCCTGTCCTGGAGCCCACATGCCCCGTTTCTGCTGGAAGCTGAGGCTGGAGCTGGGATGCTCTTTGTGAAGCCGGCGCAAGCCAAGTGCATGCTGCATTCCTAAGGGGAAGAAGCCTTGCCCCGTTGCAGGCACCACTGAGGGCTGGCTGTTGCATGGCAGGAGGACAGTTTGGCTCCCATTTTGTGTGCCTTTAATTCAGAGGATGAAAACCTTCCCCTGGATGAGAGCAATAGGGAAACCCACTGCAGGATGGCACGGCTCCGAAACAGCCCAGCTGCAAGAGGCACCGGTGCTGCAGGTGTGAGCTGGGGTTTGGCAGGTGACACCTCCTATAAGGGCTGGGGCTCGTTTGCTCTGGGGCAGGGAATTTGTCGAGATTTATGTTCCAGTGAATAATAAAAGTTTGTGTGAGGCCTTTGCGTGTCCATTGCTGTGCAGGCTGGGAGCTGCACCTCACAGGTGGGGACAGCACTTGGCCAGACACTGTCCCCAGCTTGAGCCACTCGTTTTGCAGCCACTCAGAGATGTGTTGGGTGCTGAGGCTGCGTCACTGTCCCCAGGCCCCACTGATGTCAGCCTGGGGATGTGTGGCAACACTCGATGGATCCATCCAGGTGGAAGCAAAACGTGGCAGTGGCTGAATTTGGGTCAAAAAAACTGCAAAGCAGAAAGCGCCAGAAACATCTTCCTGCAGAGCAGCTTGGTGGCACCAGGACAGGTGCCAGCTCCCCGTGGGGACAGCAGGAGCTGGCACTGCCTGCTGCCACCTGCCTCCCTGTGTGGGACGGGCATCGCCACGAGGCCTCCACAGCACTGCAGCTCACCCGACGGTGCCAGGGCAGCCAGAGCCTCACCGGGAGCGCTGCGAGGAGCAGCAGCACACGGGCAGCTCTGCCAGGCCTTGGGTGTTGGGCACAGGGCTGAACCAGCTCCCTCCTCAGCTCATGGGGTGCTGGGCACGGGGGGGGCACAGCCCCCTCCTCAGCTCCCCACTGCCTGCAGTGGGCTGGGAGGCACCAGCAAACCCCTCCCAGAAGAGCTGGTTTTGCTGCAGCACTCATTCCCAGCCAGTAAAAGACAATAGGAAGAGATGAAGTAGATAATTTGGAGCATTATTTTTCCACTATTAAAATGTCATTCAGCAATGTGGAAATCACTCAGGATTCGTTTAGTTAAAGACTCTGCACTGCAGTTTTCCAGCACGTGGAATAAGCTGGGTTCTGTTTGAAGTGATGCTCAGCTCTGGGAGTGCGTTGCTGGGATTGGCATGCCGACCTCATCCAGCTCTCCATGCCCAGAGTTCCCGGAGGGTCCTGCAGGAGACTTCAGGTGTCTGTCTCTATGCTCCCCACTGGAGCTCCCCGAACCTCTGGCACACAGTGACCCCACTTTGCCATAGTCAAGGAAACAAGGGGATGGAGCTGGTCCCTGGCTGTTCCTGATGACCAGCAGCACTCACATCCCAGTGCCTCAATTCCAGTCTCAGCCTGTTCTTTCACTTGTGATGCCATTTAACTCTCACTGGAGATTCACAGCCTTCCAAGTTTGTTTTGGGAGACAGGGGTCTGTGAAGCCAACCTGGAACCCTCTGGCAGCCCCTGGGGTAGGGTCGGGAGCAGCCTTGGGATTTCTTAGCAGTGAAAAGACAGTGACGAGTCAAGTGCTGGACAGGACAGTGGGTTTCTGAGGTCATTCTGACCCATCCCCGAGATTTTCTTTTGTAACACTCTTTGCTATCTGAAAGAAAACCCCAAGGAACAAAAAAGCAGCTGGGCTTGGTCCTTACAGAGGAGGAAAGTGGATTCTAGAAACAGTGACCCTCCTGTGGTGTCTCCTCGGTCGCTGCCCTGAGTGTTGCATTAACAGCAGCTCAGCAGCCAAAAATAGACCCTCGCAAAGGTAAATAGTCAGCGTAAGCCTCTTTAGCCTCAGCCTCGAGCTGACACATCCTCCTGCCTCCTGCTGCTGGGAGGAAGGGGAGCAGGGAGGAAAGGAAACTGAGTCCTCGCTCCTGTGGTAACACTACTCTCTGTAAGCCCAGAGGGAACCCAATCGCCTGCACCCGGAATGCCAACAGTGGAGCAGAGCACCACACAGCCCCAACCTCTGCACAGAGACTGAGCCATGCTTCCACGGCCAGTCCCGTGACACCTGGGCTGCTGCTGGGCACGTGGGGAGAGGGGAGAGCTGCCCCACACCATCCCGGGGGTGGGAGGGAGCATGGAGCTGTCCCACGTGTGGGCAAGTGGGAGGGGATCAATAGATTTCCATCGTTTGACCTTGGCATTGAGCATTGACCACACAGGTGGCAGTGATGTCCAGCCAAACCACCCCTGGAGTTTGGTGCACCAGGGAAATCAGCACCTGTGAGCGGAGCATGGGCAGGTGGGGGGCTTGGTCCCACTTCCAGGGGCTGGGTGTGTTTGGATGTGGCTGCTTGGCTGTTTTGTCGCATGACGCTGCCTGTCAAATGAAAAATTACAGTTCACAAGAACAAAGAGACTCACCTGAGTTATTACAAGCACCAAAGAATTTCAAACTCGATGTAGCCCGTCCCCCCGGGCCAACTGATTCATCCCTGGGTCGCTCCACTTGGGACATAAAAATAGACTAGTCGGGCCAGCTGGAGCTCACGGTCACATCCCACCACGGGCGCTGGCCCGGCCCTGCTCTGCACACCCTTTACTTCATTCATTTAAACATAATGTGTTTAAACAACAACAAAACGTGTGATGGGGTTTCACAGCACCTGGAAGAAAAACAGAGGCCGAGGCAGCCCTGGCAGAGCCCAGCGGGAGCTGTGCCGGCGGTGCCAGCTCGGACACACCACAGGGCTGCTGGTGACTGCACTGAGGAGCTCCTTGGTGAGCAGCCAGGCTGGAGCTGCCCATTCAGGGCCACCAGAGCACTGTGGGGAAAGCTCTGCTGCAGCACCACGTGGCTCAGCCCTGTGCCCAGTCCTTTTCAAAACCACAGGGGTCAACATGCACACAGCTCAGGCAGGTCAGGAAAAGGGACCTGGTGGCAGCTGGCACTTGCATTGGTCCTTCTTGCCGACTGTTACAGATTCTCCAGCAGCCCCTGACTCTTCACAGTGCCCCAGTACACGACATCCTTCCAAATTCAGCAAGCTCAGGCCCTGCCAAAGGTCCTGCTCTGTGTGGCAAAGCAGCAGCAGAAGGAGCAGCCTAAGGACTCTCCCTGAGAATTTTGATTTCGTTTGGCTTGTATTTGTCTTTCATAAACCACAAACAAGTTCAGCTGCTTCTGTCTGCAGCCAGGGCTTAAGTCACCTTGGTGGTGGCAGAGGTGGCCAGGGAAGTGCTGAACGATGGGCATCTGCCAAAGTCCTCTCTGCTCTCCAGAGATTTCTGCAGGGGAGACAGGAGAGGGGGCCTTGCTGGAGCTCAGGGACATGGCAAACACCCCGGGGAGTGATCTCAACCCCCTGCCTGACCCCGAGCCCTTGGCACCAGGCAGAGCTGTGCTGTGGGTGAAGGCAGAGAGCCCTTCAGTGCTGCTCATGCCAGGGAGCACTGGGGGGGGCTGCCTGGCCCAAATCAGCTCTGGCAGCTGAGCCCCGGCTCCAGGAACCCAATTCCCACATATTGCAGGTGAGGGTGGGCACTGAAAAATTTCCAGCAGTGACTGGAAACCCTGGAAACAGCCCAAACACCAGCTGGCCTTTAGGCCCTCTGCCAAGGTGGTGAATCTGCCCTGATGCTGGCGCAGCTGCAGGAGCACTGGGAAGGTGCTGCTGGTTCTCTCTGGGGATCGGGAACAGCGGGACAGGGGCTTTCATCCCCTGGAGCAGCCCCACACCACGGGAGCCCCCAGCCCTGGCCAGGATGAGGTACAGCCAAGACAGGCTGAGGAAGGGGTGCCACGGAGAGGGTGCAGGAGAGCCAGGGTGCTGAGCAGGGTGCAGAGCAGCTTCCCCAAGCTGAAAGATGCCACGTACCCTCCTGCAGGTCTGTGGGGACAGGGTCAGGTCTGGCTGCCACAGCCCGAGGGTCACAGCTGCCCTGACACAAGCTTCAAGGAGCCTGTCGTTAGGGTGGCAGGAAAGGGTTAAGGCGCTGCCAGAGGGGGATGAGAGCAGGGAATTCGGCTGCTGACGCAGGTAGGATCTGCCGGCAAGCACACCCAGTGCAGACACAGCAGCGTCACCCTCAGCTCCTGAGCTGCTTTGGAGCCCTTTGAGAGAAGGGAGTGCGTGACTGACACAGGGAGCAGACCAGGGCCCTCCCTGGACTGTCACCCCCCATGGCACTGCCCCGGTCATCTCGGGGTGCCCACCCTGCTCCTTGCTGCCACAAGCATGGCCTGACCCAGCCCTTCACCAGCAAATTGCAGCTGGAAGGATGCTCCATGCTCCAGGATGCTCACAGGCATCACAGACATGTGGGGCAGAGCTGAGCAAGAGTCCTGCCAGGAGGGGCAGTCGAGGAGGGTCTGCACATACTGAGCTCTCTGTTCCTGCAAAATGGCTTGTCAGTGGTTTGGATCACAAAAAGACTCAGAATAAGCAGGGCTGGAATAGGTGGCACAGGAAGAAATGCACAACTGAGACCTGGTGCTCCTTGAGCTGTTCCCCTGTGTTGGGTGGGATGGGATGGGATGGGATGGGATGGGATGGGATGGGATGGCGAGCCCACAGATCCTCATCACTTCGCTTCTCCTAGGCTTCACAGACATGAGAGAAAGAGCCAGACAGTGTTTCTGCTGTGTCTGGCCAGGGGAAACAGTGAGGGGAGATGCAGAACTAGGGATGGGATACAGCCCTGCAGGAAGTGGGGGCCAGAGAGGATGCAGCCCTTAGGTCCTTGCAAATGGCTGGAGCAAGCCCTGACCTTGCCAGAGCTGGGATGGCCACTGAGAGCCTTCGGGTTGAGGAGGTTCACCTGAAACAGGGACCTTTTCCCATGCAAGTTCATCACTGCTGATGTCTGGGTTCTGCCATGCTGTCCCTGCCAGGCTGGGGCAGCAGCTGATGTGGGGCTGTGGGTCTGGTGTCACCATGGTGTGTGGCACTCGGGGCTCAAGAGCAGAACCCAGCAAGGGGTTGTTTGCACGGAGTCCCTGCCAAGGCCACGTGTGCTGCCCTCCAGGAGCTGCTGGGAAGTCAGGCCCAATGGAAATATAATGGGATAATCGATGGCCCATTGTTGCTCGGCTTAATTTAGCTGCTCAGGCAGGGAATGAACAGTGTGGACGTACGTAAGCAGGAGCCAAGGCAGGAGATGAATCAGCCCCGCATCCTCTGTGGCACAGGGGACACAACAGGCACAGGCACCTGCTGGGCCAGGGGCTGAGTCCCTGGACCTGCAGGGCTGAGCCCCCAGGCACCCATGGCAGGGGCACCGCGAGCAGGAAAGTGTCATTAATGGGGATTTACTTTGCTTTGTCTAATGCCAGGTCTGAAATGGCTGCACTCGGCTCAGTGTTACACAGCTGCATCGCCAAAACCCCCTTGGAAGCTGCAGCAGGAGCAAGGAAGGTGCTGGGTGTGCTGGGATGGGGAGTTGAGCACAGGGGGCAGCGCTTGGGAAGGACACGGCTGATGCCAGAGCTCAGGAAGGACACTGCTGCTGCCAGGACTCTTCTCAGCCATGGCCCAGGGCACCGGCAGCCCTCCTGATCCAGCTCCCCATCCCAGGACAGCCTGCCAGCCTGTGCACAACCCACTTTGGAAGGCCCCAGGGGATGCAATTCGTGGACAGTCCCCCCAGCCCACCCACCTCACCAGCTGGAAGCAAAGCTTGTTGCTCAATCCCAGCTCTCCAGCGTTCACACTTTGCTCTCCAGCTCAGCAGTGCCCACCCTGATATCTGGGGAATTGCCCTTCCTCCTCCTCACCGTTTGCCTTCCTCAAATTCCTCTGAGCTGGCTCACACCCCACCCAGCCCTGCAGTTTGGGCTTTCCTTGTAGATTAGTCACAACTGGGTGATGGGGCTGTTCCCTGCCCCTCTCTGCACAGAGTGCCCCTGCCTGATGCATTTGCTGCTCCTTACCCTCTGCCTGAGCTCCAGCCCCACCATCCCACCCCTTGAGACACCTCCAAGCCCAAGCATCCCCCAGGATGCATTTGTAGTGTGGCTTCAGCCTGGATTTCACTTCCATGCTGTCAGCCCATGCCAGTCTCTCCTGGTCCCACTTATTCCCAAGTCCTGGCATCCACAGCACCTCCTGAATTGGTTTCAGCCTCGAACACCCTCCCTGTGCCATGCGGTGCCACTGCCACTCCACTAAAGGGTGATGTTGGATAAAAGCAAGTCTGGCTTCTCAGCCCTGGGGAGTGCACCTGGGACCAAGTCACTGAGCCCCTTCCCAGGCCATGTGACCAGCAGGAGCTCGGCTCCAGCTCTGGCTGTGCCCATGCAGGACCAGCCAGATCCCCTGGGCACCCATGTGTGTTGGTGGGGGTCTGTCCACAGCAACAGGGGATGCCTGGCCCTTCCCCATGATCAATGAGGCACAGGCCCGGCAGCAGTGGGCTGGGGGAGACCCAAAGCACCCTGTTCATGGGGTTGCCCCGGCCCCCAGCCCTGACTCCCTTTGGCAGCTCCCCAGGATGCCCCAGCACACAGAGATGCCGCAGGCTCAGCGCCAGCGCCCTCCCCACACTGCCTTTTATGGCCCTGCTGCAGCCACAGCCCAAACATGGGCTGCGGGACCGAGGAGCTGGAGCCTCCCTGGCCCTGGCCCGGGCGCTGCTGAAGGTGGCCCAGACACCCCCGGCTCAGGGAGCCAGGGCTGAGCGGCAAAGTGTTCCATGTCAGCAGCACCCCACTTACCAGGGGCTCCCCAAGCACCCTGCAGCTCCCCTCTCTGCCTTGGACAACTCCGCATCCCTGCCTTGTGCTCCAACCTGTGCACAGTGTCACTTCGCACCTCCCTGTCCACCCAGACCCACCATGCCCTGGACCAGCACGGCACAGCTCGCACAAAGCCAGGGCAGACGCAGCCCTGGTTTTGCTCACAGAGTTGCCCCAGGCAGAGACACGAGGGGCCAGCTGGCACCACCAGCCCCAGGGACCCTCTTCTGCCCAGTGCCCGGGCAGGGCTGGCGGGGAGGATGCACCCGCTGAGCGACACAGGGTGTGTCAGAAACAAATGACTCAATCGAACCCACAGTGTCAATCCCAAGGGCAGCTCCTGTCACCATGGGGCTCCAGTAGCTCCTCACCTCCATCCCAGCCTCAGCCAGGCTTGAGCTGGTCACCCCAGCTGGGACACATGAGACCTCATGGTCAGTGCTGGCCATGCCACGAACCCAGAAAACTGGATGTTGGGGCAGAAAAGGGAGCAGGAGCAGGAATGGGCAAGGCACCTGCAGTGGGGAGTCCAGAACTGAGCCCCAGGTTGCACCAGGGATCCTGATGTCCCCTCCAGCATGAGGAATATGAGGAAACTGCCTGTGCCATATTTCCTGGCTGAGGGCAGTAAATCCTCAGGGTCCAGGACAGTGGTTGTTGTGTTTGTAATGACAGAGCTCCATGAATCAGTGCTGCCCTGTGATCCCAGCTCCCAGGGCAGAGTGTCAGCATCACCACGGCATGGAAGACCCCTCCCACATCCCTCAGCAGTGCCGGTGCTCCTGGGATGGGCATCTCTACCTCATGATCCAGCCTGTGCTGGGCTGCCAGTGTTTCCAGTGCCAGGGCAGTTGTAGGGGAGTGGCAGAGCCAGGGCATGTGCTGGAGAGTGAAGAAGTGAGCTCAGGAAGCAAAGCATCTCTCGTGCTGCCTGAGAGACAGCTGGAGTTCCCAGAACCTGCTCAGCATCCCCGGGGGAAACCAGACAGTGAACAGCAGCCTAAAAATAGCTGCCCAGGGAACACGCAAGTTGCCTGAGAGAAGGGGAAGTGAAAAGGGAGATGAGCTGAAGCTTTCCAAGGAACAGACCCTGCTCATTTTGCCATCCCCCATGGGTGAATTGCAAAGTCTTTGCTGCAACACCTTCACCTGAATGTTTGGCATGAGAAAGCCTGAGGGTCAGGCACCGACACCCACAGAGCCCGGGACAGTGTCTCTGTGGGATGAGACCACTGCCAGGTAGGGGCAGCGCAGAATCCCAGAAACCACTTTGAGTCCCCACTTGGCTCTGTGTAACCAGATTCAGGTAGTCCAAGGAGGGGAAGAGGTTGGAGGAGCCAGTCTAACCTGTCAGAGACCAGTTGTGTCTCCCAGTTGTGCTCACTCAGCTCTTCTGTGGCTGTTCCCAGTCACCTAAACCCAGCCTGAGCAGTGCAGCGTTCAGCCAGGAGCCAGCGTGGGCTCTGCCCCATCCAGCACATGTGCAAAGAGCTCACAGATCATCAGCCCTTGGGTCTAAGGAATTTATAGGCCATGAAAATGTCTTCCAGGCGCAGGGCTGAGCCTTCAGCAGCAGCAGAGTGACCTGTGCTGGGTGTGGGTGCTGAATCAGTGCCCAAGCCCCACTGGCAGGCAGGAGCAAGAACACAGAGCGGACCCCACAGTGCCTTGGAGCGAGATAGCGATGGGCTCCCACCCCCAGGCAAAGCATCCACCTCCTGATGGGTTTAGTGCAGTTCAGCCTGGGTCAGGCTAAGCAGCTTTGGAGCAGGGAGCTCTGGGGATGGCGCAACACATGGAGGGCAAACAGCAAGGCCGGGAAATCCTCCTGAAACCTTTGAAAACATAAATACTTGGTGCATTCCACCGAGGAGATGAAGTGCCAGGGCAGACCCTGGGTTGGCAAAATCATCTTGCAGTCAGCCCGGGGCCGGGCTGAACCTGCCGAGGCGCTGAACGCCGAGCGGAAGGAAGGCGGAGGGAAGGGCCGAGAGGAGCCTGCGCTGCCTCGGCTCAGGTGCAGGCAATGGAAACTGCCTGACCGCAGAGCCGTGCGCGCTTCCTCCCTCCATCACGGCAGCGCCGAGCACGCCGGGGGGCTCCGCGGGAACCCTGCGAGACAGGGGCACCTCTGGCAAACGACGCAGTGGGCACCAGAGATGGCTCTGCTGGAGGGGAGAAGGGCGGGCGCCCGAGTCCCTCGCAGCCACACAGCGGCACTCGGCCGCACTGGGGCTGCGGTCTCCCCATCCATGGCGCATCTGCTGGATCCACCCCTGAAGCTCCCAGCTTGCTTCCGAGGGAACCACGTGCCTGGAGCACGGATCCTGTAGCCTTTCATATGAGGAGACCCAAGAGCACAGCCCCAAATCCACGCCACACTGCACAGCACAATGCCAACCCCCTGTGGGAGCACAGCTTGTGGTACCACCAGCCAGGACTTCACAGCCCTGGATATTCCAAAGAGCCCTGTGTCTCTCAGAGCTCAGGGGTCTCCACCTCTGCAGTGCCCGCAGCAGCTCGGCCCAGGGCTCAGCTCTGCTGTGCCGGATGGTTTGCCCGTGTGCCAGCTCCGCCATGTGCCATGCCCCAACCAGGAGGTGGGGCGTGTTCTGGCAAGGCCCTTGCTGCTTCTCTTCCCACAGCTCCCTGAGTGGTCCCAGCCCAGCAGTTCTCAACTCTGTCTGTGGGCAATCACCGATCTCATCAGTGCACAGCCCAGGGAGGGGAGGCCAGGACAGCAGTTTGGATCAGTGCCACGTGGCATCAATTGCTCTGCCAGAGGCGCTGGTCCCAGCCTGGCAGTGCCAGGTGCTGCACAAACAGCTGTGGGAGCAGAGCACAGACTAAAAAGTTCACGGTATCCACAGGCCGCAACTTCCCTAAGCTGTAATCTTAGCAAATCTATCTATCTATCTATCTATCTATCTATCTATCTATCTATCTATCTATCTATCTATCTATCTATCTATCTATCTATCTATCTATCTATCTATCTATCTATCTATCTATCTATCTATCTCTGTGCTTAAATAGCTTGGCATGACAAGCCCACTTTCCTGTGCAGCCAGGGAAGGCCTTATGGATGCTTCTCCCTCCCAGGAAGTGTTGCTTATGTGGGTGTGAGCCAGGAGAGCCTGTGTGTGGGATGAGGCAGCCAGGCTGCACCCCCAGGGATGCTGTGCCTGGCTTAAGCTCCTTTTCCTGGGCTCAGCCCAGCTTCTGTCCACGAGTGAGAACTGGCACTGGGTACCTGGAGTCTCAGTGGGAGAAGTGGGCATGGGGCTATCCCTGCTCCAGGTGGACAAGCACATGGACCTGAAGAGTATCCTCACCACTGCCACTGGGGGATGCAGCCACACCAGGGGACACACACAGAGACCCAGTTCTGATGGAGAAAATCTCATAATTACACTCAGCTGCCAAGGAACAGCATCGGCTTAAGTGATAAGAGGGGGAAGAGCTCCAAGAACAGATCCCTCCACGGCTGCTTGGAGCAGGGGGTCGGTGTGGAAGCTCCAGGGCAGGGTGGGGCTGGTGACAGGCATCAGGCTCCCTATGATGTGCGGGGAAGGAGTCCCTGTCTCCCTCTGCTCCAGGGGGTGGGAATGCTTCCAGGGTGGGAGTGTGTCCCAGACAGCCTGCATTACTCTGGGAATGTGAAGCAGGCAGGAGCTGCTCCCACCAGCTGGGTGCTGAGCCTTGTGCCATGGAAGGAGGGTCACAGCCAGGGAGAGGGGGACTTCAGTGCCTCTTCCCTCTGAATTTCTCCCGACTTGCCTGGCTCTAAGAAGATTAAAGACAGATGGTCTCTGAGGCTCCCTCGATGGCACCCGTGTTTGAGGCTGTGGAGGAAGGCGCAGTGGAAAAGAGTCCTGGGGAAGGGGGGCTATTCCCAGCCAAGTCCCCAAGTGATGGAGCCTCCTGGGAACCTGCTGTTATGTGCTGCCCTCCCTGCTTGTGCTGGCTGCAGCTCTGCAGAGCAGGGCTGTCACTCCTTCTTCCCAGGCTGCCTCATCACTGGGGAGCTCCAGGGGTGAGTGGAGCCCAGATGTGCCCTCAGAGTGGCTGCTCTGGGTAGCGCTGCCATGTGTCCTCTTGTGCCTCAGCCCCTCCATCAGCTACATAAAAACAGCTCTGTTGTACTGTGTTAAACCGCTGTGGAAGCACAATGTGTGCTCCTGCAAGTTCCTCGGGATTCTGTTCACAAACTCCTCTGGTTTGCAATGGAAGCAGCACCAGAAAAAAGAATTCACCTAACACAGCCCCGTGTGCACCAGCGGCAGTGATGCACTTGTGAAGCCATTTAAACTTCCACGTGATGACCCAGTTCAGGGTGGTTTCGCCTCTGGATTTTCCCACTGCTGGTGCCTCTGGGTGAGCGGTGGCAGGTTCAGACCTCACTGCTGTGCTGGATTTTAAGGCCACCACTTTGACAGCCCCAGCCTCAAGTACTCAGGCTATTCATGGCACTTTCTTGAGCATTACAAAATTCTGGGCACTCAGTGTCTGAGAATACCTCTGTGTGCTTCGTGGCCCTGGATGTTTTACTGAAAGCTTTGAAGAGTGAACAGTTTTGCAAAGGGATCTTTGCTGCTGCCTGTTACACTGGGGGCAGGGCACATCACTTCAGCTGCTGCAGCGAAGGTGGTGGGGATGCTCTGGGAGGGGTTTCAGTGCGTTGTGTTGGAGTAAATTCCAGCCCAGCTTCCAGAGCTTGACTCTTCTCTCACCATTTCAGACCAGTGCTGGCCAGCAATCACTGAGCTTCCCTGCACCAGAACTGGGGCTGAGCTGCAAGGCAGAGGGGCAGTCTGTATTTAGAAGGAGACAATAATTGCAAGTCAGATTTGCTTGTTCAATACTCTATTGACAGATTTGCCTTGGCAACCTGGAACAAGGTTTCATTGTTCACATCGTACTTCATGGCATCCTATTGATTGGGTGGGTGGGTTTAGGTTTTTGTGGGTTTGCGCTTTTTTGTTGTTTCTTTTTCCAAGCCTACCTAGTCATCCTTTTCTTGTCTTTCTCCAGCACAGTGTTGACCTCGGCAAGGGCTGTGCTATAATCCGTTGTTCAGACTGGCCACAACTTCCAATGCAAGCCAGTGCTGACAAAAGCAGAAGGGCAAATCCTGGAGCCCAGCTGGCCAAGGCTGCGTGCGGCCAGGTAGGGATGAATGGGGCCAGTCCCCCCCCCCACCTCCCTGCTGCAAGGACACGGCAAAGTCCATTTCTGGCCGCCTACAGGAGCGGCCTTGAGGGAAACGCTGTAACTATTCATGAATTAACTTTCTGTTATTACTCCGTGCTCAGCCTGCCGTGCTCCTGGCTCTGTGGGCTCGGGAGGAACTGTTGGCCTTGCTGGGGCAGAGGGGAGGAAAAGGCGATCACCCAAACTGCAGCCTTGGAGTCGCCTTGGTGGAGCTGGAGGATTACAGCTGGAAAAGAATTGCTGTTTTAAATTGCTAATAATGATACAGACTAATGAGCAACATCAGAAATGATGGCACGTGTAATCAGTGCTGCTTGATGGCAAACACAGAGCAGGGCTGCACGAGCTACTAGCACACAGGGCAAAGGGAAGTGCAGCATCTTGTTCTGGAAAGGCAGAACCCACCCCAAGTGAGGCACTGCCACAGAGCTGGCTCTGGTCCGGGGTAAGAACTTTATAAATAATGATGAAAAGAATAAACCTAGACAGACATCATCTCTGGGTACAATGGAGGGAATATGGCCAGAAAGTATTTGAGGGGAAAATGCCTTGGTATGGTTCCTAGCACCTGCAGGAAGCCCATCTGTCTCCGGCTGTTAGAGGTTTTGTCTTAGAGTGCACCCCAGCAGCCCCCCTCAAGATCAGGTCCCCATCCAGGCATACAGGGGGTTGAGATCCCCAGCCCTCCACCTGGGACAGAATCTCCCTGCTGAAAGCAGCAGCACCTATTGCCAATGCTCTGCAGAGAAAGAGGGATCCAAATTTTTGGTCAGGTGTGTGGCTGAGGGGAAGGTACCCACCAAATGTGTGTCTGCACCTCATATTTGCTTTAAAGGCAGCAGTTGGCTCATGTTCCTTTTGGCTGGAAACCCCTTTCCTTGTCTCATCTGTGTGATATGCCCCAGCCAGTCAGGAAAAGGCAACAGTTGGAAACGCTTCCCACTTTCCTTATTTAGGCTATTTTATGTGGTTCAAATAAGGTGTCCTCTTCAGGCCTGACAAAGGGAAAGATGTATCAGTTCATGAACTGCTGCTGTCTGAGCTAGGTAAGAGACAGAAAATCACCACCATTACCATCATTACTGCGAATCATGTGCAATCAGCCCCGTAACAGAAAGCAGATGAAGATCCTGCAGGAACCCGCAGGACAGGAGCTGCTGCTGAGCCGTGGGAGCCAGGGGCCAGGCAGTGATTTAAATGCTTTTAATATTGGTTTCCAGTGTTGCTTTCACTTTTTTAATATATATTATATTTCATCAACAGCCTCTCATACTGCTTCTGAGGCAGGTTCTACAAGATGCCAAGGATGTTTGGTCACACATTTAAAAATATATGTATTTTTTTCTATATATGCAGCCAGCCAGACTTTGCCCTCCTCATCGCCTATTCCCGACTGTGTCCTGGGAAGAGTAGAGCTTTCCCAGCCGGGCTGGACCTGGAGCTTGACGTGCGCTGCAGCTTACCCAGGCTGGGGAGGAACTGCACAAAATCGTGCTCGTCCCTGGGCATTTAGTATTATTGCGAGCATTAGTGGTTTGTGCTCGGCTTGTCTCCTCTGGCAACAGGAGAGGCTGGAAATGTCAAAGGGGAGGGTTAACAAACTCCGCTGGCATAAATTTCAATGAATGTATGTTTCTTAGGAAAACCGCTAAGTTAAAAAAAAAATTAAATCTTCCTGTGTGTGCTTTCCTTGGGCTGCTGTTCACAATGGATAATAATTCTTACATTAAGCCCCTTCGGCCCTCCAGGGAAATCAAAATTGTAATATCAGTTTGCTTTTTATTGGCTCGGCTCTGCGATCGTGGCGGCTGCGTCTTTGTTAGGGGCTGCGGCGCGGTGACATTCAGCGGTGCCTCCCGGTGCGTCCCCTCCGGGCCCGGGCAGCGCCCCCGAGGGCGCGGGCTGTTGCCGGCCAGGGCCGCGGCGACCGGGCAAGCCCGCGGGCCGGGGAGGGACCGGCCCCGGGGGGACAGGGAACGTCCTCGGGGGACGGGGGACTCTGCCCGACCCCCGGCAGAGGAGCCGCTCCGGGCCACGGTGCCGCTCGGGCTCAGCCCCGTCGCTCCCGCACCCCGGCCAAAGTTGCCGGGAGCCCCACTGGCGATCCCGGCCCCGCGGGAATCGACTGCCCCGTCCGAGGGCCGGCGGGACTGTGGCGGCACCGGGACCCCCCGACCCCCGAGGCGGCCCCGTTGTCACCACACGCGAAGCACAGCCCAGGACCTACGAGGACCGAGCTCCGGGAGCCGAGTTGCCCCGGAAGGGGCCGGGGACTTGACGCCGCGCCGGGACTACCCCACGCGTGCCCGCGGTTCCGCCGTCCTGCCCCGGGGGCGCGGTGCCCCGGAGCGGCGGCGGGGAGCGCCGGAGCTGCCGGGCCGCACCACGGGGGCTGTGCGGGGCTCACACCGCCACGGTGCCCGGCCCCGCTCCACCTGCCCGGGGAAGATGCCGCCCACTCCGGCACCGCCACGTTTCCCGGAGCAGTGCGGGGAGCGGCCGGGAGGCCCCGCGGGCACCTGCGGACCCGCTCAGCGAGGAGCGAGTGTGCGGGGCCGCCCGGCCCGGGCTCCCCGTGCGGCCCCGCCGCCTGCGCGGCTT
>VWZF01007178.1:325382-339946 GCA_013396755.1 Sclerurus mexicanus | reverse complement strand
CTGCGCTCGCGTAGGGTCGCTGGCACCGGGGAGCTGCCGCGCCGCGGGTGGGTCGCCCCGGGGGTCTGCGTGCCGCCCTCGGGCCGCGCCGTGACGCTGTGTTCCCGCAGGGAGCGGCAGGAGCAGCTGATGGGATACCGCAAGCGGGGGCCCAAGCCAAAGCCGCTGGTCGTGCAGGTAAACGCGCGGGAGTCCAGCCCCTCACCCCCCGGCACCGGTTGCCGTGGCCGGTCCCCGGGGAGCCGCTTGCAGCGGGTTTCATCATGCTGAGGAGGCTGCGCGGAGCCCGAGCGCCTCACGACGCCCTGGGGACCCCCGGGCCCCCGCGCTGAGCTCAGTGGGCGCCCCAGCCCCCCCCTCCCCTCTGGGCTGCAGGGCAGCCCGGCTGTGCCCGTGCCCGGGTGGCATTAGCAGGCTGCTCGCGGGCTCGGCAGCGGCCGTCCCACTCGGCCCCCGTTCCCAGACAGCTGATTGAAGGGGGCTTTTCTTCTTTTCATTGCTTCATTAATCTGGAGCAATGCACAGCCTCTAAGTTGGAGTGGGCTGGGGCTGCCTGCTCGAGGACGTGGCGCCCCAGGATGCAGCGTCCTGTAACAAGAGCTGCGGGAGGGGTGGGGGTTCCACCGGAGCCTTCGGCACCTGCTGGAGCACCGGCACCTGGCTCTCCAGCCTCGTCTGACCGCAGCCCTTGGTTTTGTTGCAGCTTCCCTCCTTTGCCCGCCGCTCAAACATCCTCACGGGGCTGCAGGACCCGGCCGTGGACACCAGGCCCAAACTGGACCTTGGCTCCTCTGGCAAGAGCCAGCAGCACCAGTATGAACTCAACAGCAAGAAGCACCACCAATACCAGCCCAATGGCAAGGAGAGCAGCATGAAGCACCAGTCCCACAGCAAAGGGAAGTATTATTACCAGCTGAACAGCAAGAAGCACCACCACTACCAGCCGGACCCCAAGATGTACGAGCCTCATTACCAGCCCAGCAGCAAGGAGCCGCAGGGCCAGGCCTGCTTGGACAGTAACAAGACTCCCCTGGCCACCCACCCGGACAAGTGGGCTCATGGCCCAGCCAAAAACCTGCTGGGCCCGGTCAAGAACCTCACAGCAGAGAACAAAAACGGGGCTGAGAAGAACCTGTCCAGTGGTACCGGGCCACCGCCCCGGGACAGGGTGACCAGCAACGGCCTTGGGGGAAAGATGAAGATAGTCAAGAACAAAAACAAGAACGGGCGCATTGTGATCGTCATGAGCAAGTACATGGAGAACGGCATGCAGGCGGTGAAGATCAAGTCCGGGGAGCCTCCCCGGAAACGGGCTGCAGAGGAAAGGACTCCAAAGAAGGGTGGGGAGGAGAAGGTGGAGGCTTGGAGGAAGCCAGGGGAGGAGAGGGTGGTGGGCAGCAATGCCCTGAGCAAAGCAGAGGGTGAGGGGCGGCAGCCCCCCACAGAGCTGGGCGAAAGTCCCCAAAAGACTCCGTTGGCCAAGGAGCTGCCCCTTCCTCCAGCAGAGCAGCCCTTGCAGCTCACCACCAAGCCAGACCTCGTGCCCTGGTCCTTGAGTCCTGTCTGTGAGCACAGCCCTTCCTCCATGGGACTGAACCTCTCCAGTGCTGGCTCACGGAAGCGCTGCCTATCAGAGCCACACGTGGAGAGGGAGCCAAGCAAGAAGCGCCTGACCTCCCGGAGCATCAGTGCCCCCACCTGCCTCAGCCCCCCAGCCCCAGAGCGGCCAGAGCCACCTGCCCAGCCCGAGGTCATCCTGCTGGATTCAGACCTGGATGAACCCATAGACTTGCGCTGCGTGAAGCCGCGGGCGGAGGGTGAGCTGGCCCTGGCACAGGTGAAGCCGGAGATGCCACCACCGCTACCGGCTGAGAAACCAGCCACGGAGCCTCCACAGCCCCCGGAGCCTGTGGAGGAGGAGGAGGAGGAGGAGGAGGCTGAGTCCCTGCAGGAATTCAAGCCCTTCTTTGGGAATATAATTATCACTGACGTGACCGCAAACTGCCTGACCGTGACCTTCAAGGAGTACGTGACGGTGTGAGGGGGGACAGAGGCTGCTCCCCATGGGAGCTGCCCGCCTGTCCCAGGGTCACTGGCCCCACAGCCTCCTCCAAGGTACCGGTGCCCCTTCCCTGGAGCCCATGTACCCCTGCCCGCACCGCGGCGGCCAAGCCTGCCATCTCCACCGAGGGGACGCCGGGACAGGGCCAGGCACAGTGGCCGTCCCTGCCACGTGGGGTGACCTCGCCGCTGCTCCTGTGGTCGAGGGCTGCCCCAGGACCTGCGGGCGATGGGACACGCCAGGATGGGACCTGCCAGTTACTCAGAGTTATAGTATTATATTTTAACAGTGCTAACTTGTCGAGTGATTCTTGCTCCCGTTTGTACGTGGTGTTATTGAAATGTATTGTTTGAGCTGAAAGCTGGTCGCTCCCTGGCCACGCTAATATATTTATTTGTAGGTATTTATATAATGAAATATAAAGCCTAGATTTATGGAGTCCCTAGATCACCTTATAAACTATATCAAACGACTATTTTCTGTTCTCCTTTTTAACCATTGAGCATTTGTTAGTCTTTGCCCCTTGCCCTCCCCACAACCCGCAGGACCATCCCCGTATATATTTTTTGATACTGTACACATGTGGTGTTTCTATGTGCAAAAAAAAATGGTTATCTAAAGCTAAACGAGCTATTATAGAAATTGCTGCTATTAGAAATGTCTAAACTATAAGCTTCCAATTATTAATTGCTTGAATGTAAATATTAAATGGAGATGTTGAAAGTGCATTTGATGTTCTGCAGCTAGTGTAGGTCGGAGTGCAAAGCCCAATTGCTGCGAGCTGCCAGCGGCACGTCCTGGTCTGAGGGCTATGTCATGGGGAAAGAAATGTATCATGCAATCACGGCAAAGGACTATAAACCTTTACAAAAACTACTGGGATTTGGAGTCCATTTGTTACGGCATAGGGATTAGCAGGTCCCCGTGCGGGCAGGCAGTGGATGGGCTGCCTCACAGCAGGTACCTGCAGGTGAAAAAATCGTCTCTGAGATGCAGCATATTGAATATTCTGAGTTTCACCCAGAGTGTCTCACACACGGTGCTGAGGGCACCCTGTGTTCTGGGTGGACAGCGAGGCTGTGGGAGCCTGTGGTGTGTCCCTCTGGCCACAGTGCCGAGGCAGGGCTGGGCTGCTGCAGAATGGACTGCATGAGGTCTGTGATGGGAAACGGGGAAGGCTGTAGAAGCAGGCTGGGAAGGCAGCACAGTGAATGGGTGGTGGCTGCCATCCCAGTGGCGTCATCCCAGTGTTGGAGAGGGTCACGGTTAGATGAGAAGTTGAACAGAAAGGAAGATGGTCCAAATTCCACCCAGAAAGACGCAGACATTTCTGAAGGAGATTAATAATTCCCGGAGTCCACTGGAAAATACAGCACAGGGCTAATTCTTTACAAAATGGGTCACAGGGTGGTTGCAGCCCAGCAGTAGAACCCCTGGAGCCCGTCCACGGGTGGCCAAGATACAGCACTCCCTGGAGTGACCCCCTGTCACTTCCCCAAAAAGAGTCAAGTGCCTGGGCAGTGCTGCCATCTGATCCTCCTGCCAGCAAAACCAGCTCTGGTGCCAGGAGCTCCTCTTGGGCTTTTGATCAAAGTTGATTTCTCTTCCAGCAAAGATCTTAGCTGAAATATCGGTACATTGATGTATGTGGACCAGAGCTTCAAGCTTGTGAGAAGCAGAATTGGTTAGTTGGGGTGAGGTGGGCCCTACAGTGACATCTGAGCTACCTGAGACATGGGTGGGTTGCCCTGTGAGAGCTCGAAGGGCTGGGGGACACCCAGTGGGCTCAGCCCTGGGTCCTGCTGTCAGTCAGCATCTGTCTGGGAGTATGGCAGTGCTGTTCCCAAAGCACAAACAACCCACTGTCTCATGTTGTCTACTTCTGGGCCACCTGGGCTTCCCAAGTGTCATTTTATTTAAATAAATTCCAAACTCACCTTGGTAATTGTTCCTTTGTAAATCCTGAAGTTTGTGGGAAAGTGGGACAGCATCCAACCGGGTGTCATCTGCCAGGCATGTGCCCTGTCAGCCCAGGTCTTGCCTACAGAGTTTCTCATGCCAGAGCTGGAGCACTTTCCCAAGGCGGTTTGGATTCAATTGGAGGAAAAGCAGCCATTGGGGGTGTGGATGCTGTTTTCCCAGCTGGAGCAGCTGAAGACGCTTGTATCCAAGAGGGACAACCGACTGTGGACACCGTTGTCACAGATGTTGGTTTTGGTCTGGTGTGGCTCAGGTGTGCTGCTCCGAGTGCTTGTGTTGTGGGAATGAGTTCTGGGAGCTGACTCCAGAAAGGTGGCTCCCTCCCAGCTCTTCAGTTAAACTGGTTGGTGTGGGCAGGTCAGTGCTGACAGCTCCCTTTCACTCCCATTTCCATTGGTGCCCTAAAGCCAGGGGACACTGGGGTGATGTTCAGGGCTGGGATGTTCACCTGCCAGCCAAGGCTGGTGGAAAGCAAGTGGAAATGGTGAACTCTGATTAGAATCAACGTTTGCCTGATCGCTGTGCTGAATGTTAAGAGGGTTTTAATCAACGCTACCTGTCACTGGGGCCGTATGGGGGACGGGCTGAGGGTGATGAGGAAGTGGGGTTGGGGCGGGTGCAGGTGAACCCCAGCCCGCACCAGGGGGGTGCCCAGGGATTAGTTGGTGGGAAGCATTTCCCTGCTGTCCCAGGCTTCACTATCAGAGCACATGATCAGAAATTATGCATTTCCCTTGATTAATTAAGCTAATGGTTATCTGAAAACAAAAATGGCATGGAAGAGGAGACGCATGCTCAGAATGCAAAATGTGATTTATGAAAGGGGAAGTGTGGCTCGACAGAGAGTGGTGGGAGCCAGTGAAGGAGTAGGGCAGGGTGGCTGCCAGGGCACAACTTGCTCTTTAGCCACACAAAGGTAGGTGAAACCAACAGGGTTTCTCACAAATAGCAGGTTGTGTCCTTGAATGTGGGCTTGCAGGCTCCTGGCCAGAGCGTGAGTGTTGCTGCTGCTGCTGCCGTGAGCCGGCTCAGCAGCTTCCTTCCCTGGGCTGGAGGTGTGTGAGGCTCTGGGCAATTAATAACTGCTCGCAGGTTTGCAGTTAGCTCAGCTCATTAGCATTTCTGAAAATGGAGGGTGTTGTGTTCCCAGTTTTTAAGGAAACACTGTCCCTCTGAGCATGTGTTGCTGAGTTCCCTCCCCTGTGCCCACCACCCCCTGGGTCACAGAAGCCCCTAAAGCCCCCTCTGTGCCGACAGCGGCTGTGGTTGGTTTGAGGCACCATTTCCCGGAAACCACACAGCCAGATATTTCTTACTTTAATAGTTTGATCATGTTTATCACAACTCCAGCAGCTTCCTGTGCTGTGAAAGGTGTGATAAGTAGTTACTGGTTTAAAAACTGCGCCCTTCCCTTGCCGAGCCAGTTGACTGGAAGAGATGAAGTGTTTGGATATGAATTACTTATTCCTGCCATTCTCTTTCCCTATTAAATGCATAAAACCTAAATGCCTGTTAACTGAGCAAATTAATGGTGAGTTCACGATGACTTCCAATGGTTATCAGAGTGATCCACGGTGAGATGGAGCATCACCATGCTCCATTAGGAAGACTGGTGTGCACTACATTTAATGTATTTCCCAGGAATGTGTTAACCTCTACTTGGTTTGGATTTATTCCAGACAAATATTTGCTGATGTAAAAGGAGAATTTGTGTTCGTCTTTGAGCCCTCCTGGAAGGGCTTGATGGAACCACAGTCCTGCACAAAGGAGGAGCTGCAGCTGTGCTGATGCTTTCAGGTTCTCCCATCCCCATGATGGTACCAGTGTCTGCACCAGTACTGGGCTGGGATTCAGCTCCATCACCAGTGATTGCCGTGGCCCTGTCTGGTTTCAGGAGGCATCAGTGTGATCCCTGTTCCAGGGAAGGTGATGGAAACACCATTCCCAGGCACCAGCTATGGGGCAGTGGCATCATGGACCCCGGGGCTGGGTGGAAGGGCTGCATCCCTGGGGTGAGGATGCTGTAAAGGAGAAGGAGGTTCAATAAACACACAACATAGAGCCAATGTCTTTTAACCAGAATAAGAAACAGCCTCATGGGAATGGAGAGGTCCAGTCTGGGAATGGATCCAGACTTCCAGGTTCAGACTGGGAATGGGAGAAGAACTTCTCCTGGAGAAGGGCAGAAAGTGTAGGTGGCTGTATACTGGGGGAAGTGGACAATTTCCCAGGCAGTTGGAGTACTCATTGCTTCTGCTCATATGTGGGTAGGGGCAGCTTCTTCAGGCAGTCATTGTGCATTTTGTGGGATTTTTCCTTTATTTTTCCCATTCTTCTCTCGTTTCAATGTGCAGTGTCAGGAGGTGACTGTTTCTTTGCTGAGTGCAGTGGCCTCAGCATCTCTGCCCTGTCAGAGAAGTCAGCAAGAAAGTAAAGCATTTATGGTCTCATTTTGGGGGTGAAGCCCACTGACTGGGCTGTTCTAAGCCTGTTCCCTTGAGCACAGCTGTGCACGTTGGCTGCTATAAACAATTTTACCTGAAACTGAATCCAGTGGGGCTGATCCAGCAGCCACCAGGGGGGTTTACTGGGTTTTGGAGCGGTTGGTGGTCCTCTCTGTGGGAGAACAGCTGTGGGAGGGCAAGACTGAGGTGCAGCCCCCTCACCAAACCAGGGCAGCTGACGAGGGGACAGTGGGGGGACAGCAAGAGGACGGCAGGAGGGCACCCCTGCTTCTGCCCCATCCCTGAGCCCTCTCGCCTCCTTCATCCCATAGGGCTACCTCTGGTTTGAGCAGTCGAACAAGCCTGGCAGTAGGAAATCCTCAGTCTCTCCGCAGATACGATCATTTGGATTCAGCCCAGATTCATGTGAGATCTGTGTCAGAGAAGATGGAGGAGACAGCCACAAGGACATGACCCTGTTCATGTTCTTACTGGAAGAGGAAGGCAGCTGCATAGGGTTGGCACAAGCCAGACCATCTCCAGGTGCTTCCAGAGCCTCATTGAGTGGCTCTTGAGGGTCCCCTGTGCCTGGGAAAGCTCCTGCTGCCCTTTGAGCTGGGGAGAATCTCATTCTAGGCAAACTGAAGCAGCTCACACATTCACAAGGCAGATGGGCCAGCAGTGTCTGACCTAACCACGGCTCTGTGGCATGGCCTGGCCTCAGGCAGCATCAGTGAGGTGACAGAGAGCAGTTGTGTGAGCAAAGGGTTGGATGGAGATGGAGGCTGAGCTCCTGGGCCCCCTCACTGTGCTACTGAGAAGGGACCCTGATGGCTGCAGGGAGTGACAGGGAAGGGGACATGGGAGAGGAACCGAGGTGGCTGCAGCTGGACATGTGCAGCCTGGTGGGGAAGGAAAAGAGGGTTGGTGGTGAGTTGGAAAGGAGATTGAAAAAGGAAGAGGGACCTGCTGGTGCAGCTGCTCAGAGGTGCCATCCTTGGTCTGTGCTGGCACACAGAGTCTCATGGACACTGAAGGAGTGTTCCTGCATGATGGACCTTTGGGTGCAAATGGGAGAGAAATGAGGGTCTGTGTAATGGTGAAAGTTTGGGGCAGGTCCCAGCAGGGCTGAGGGTGGCTGGGGTCTCCTCCCCTGGGCTGGGACCCACTGGTGCCTCCTGTCACACAGTGAGATCCCAGACTCACCCGAGAGCCATTTGCCAGCACCTCCTAAGGTCGTTTCTCACAGGAGCCGTCAGTTCAGCTGACACCTTGATGTAGTTTAAAGCAAACTGCAAACATGAAGATTTATTTTTACTGAAGCAGCAGGCATATAAAACACACTGTGTGACACAGCACAGCCTGGCAGGAAGCATCCTGGATCCCAGAAGCCGGGCCATGTGCCGTCCCTGGGTGACCCTGCTGGCAGCAGGCCCTGGGGTTCCAGGGTGGGGAGAGAAGGAAATTAAACACCAACTGCCAAACCCTCCGGGGTCCCCAGACACTCCAGGAGCCCAAAACCCTCCAGGAGCCCCGTCAAACACCAGCACCTTTTTGCAGGGGACAGTGCTGGTACGGGGTAGAGGGACAGATGCTGACCCAGCCAAGTCACCAAGGTCGAGCTCCATCAGCGCTACAGGCTCTGTCCCAGGAAGCTCCTGGGAAGTGGAGTATGGCCACACTGTCATTGTCCAGGGGTTTTATACACTGCCATGTCTGGACACAGCCTCTCTGCCATAAAACTGCTTAGCTGGAGGTGAGAAAGGGGATAACTGAAACCTTTCAAAGGTGTTGCTGTTATGCTGTAGCAGCCCAGGCAAAGTCCTGCAGATAGAGAAAAAAATTTAAAATACACGGATATTATTAGAAAATGCATTAACAGCAGCCTGAATGGAGGGTTTGAACTGATGGAAGCTTTAACAAATGTGTAATTAATTATGGATATAAAAATTGTGCTGAGCAAAAAATTCTGGTTGGGCCACTGTGAAGCCACATCACCTGGGATGCCCGTGGGTGCTCCATCTTTGTCCACATGAGGGATGAGCTTGGGATATACAGAACAAGGAATGGTGGTGTTCGGTGACAGCCTTGAAATGAGCCACAGAGGGAAGTACCTGCTCCAGGGAAGGGCCCAGCCGCGGACCCTGGGTTTGCCCTTCCCCTCGTGCCCAGCGCGGGGCCGTTGTCACCACATTGATGAAGCACAAGAATAGGAAAACCAGGATGACTCAAATGTCACACGCTATCCCTCGGCTGAAGCTAGGAATGGAAAATCGCAGCATCCCAGGGCTGGGAGCAGCGACCTCGGACTTAGCGTTTCCCACCCACCCGGTGCCGCCGGTAGCTGTGGGGGGCGAGCTGAGCCCAGAGGCGGCCGGTGGGACAGGGCTGCTCCAGGGGATGCTTCGCGGAACGTGTCACGCCGCGTGGGCATCGTCACCCAGCCCTGAGGCGGGACCTGTCCGCAGCCGCTGGAGAGAGCGAGGAGGCGGCGGGGGCGGCGAGAGGGGCTGCGGCAGCGGCTAAAATGGCCACGCCGGGCTGCGGGCGTGGGCTCTGCCGTGCGGGAAGGGCTCAGCTCACGGGCGGCACGCTGGGAAAGGGGCGGCAAACCGCATCGGGGGGCGCGGGGTGGGCAGCGCCTGGCCCCGGCGCTGGGAAAAGCGCCCCGGACCCCCGAAAAATGCCCTTTGTGAGAGGCTGGGCATCGCGTTTCGGGAGATGGGGGTTGGGGGCGTTCCCCCCTCTGAATTTCTGGGTGCCTGTCCTGGTGCCGCCCCATCTCCCGTGCCCCGGGGCCGGATGCCCCTTTCCACCGCCGATGCCTCGGAGGGGAAGGGGCTCCTCAGGCTCGAGGAGCTGCTCGGAGCTCACAGTCCCGGGGACGTGGGAGAAGAAATATTTTATATTTTGTCTGAAAGCGAAAAAAATTAAAATGGAGCGTCAGGTTCTTTTTTTCTACCAAATACAAGCTTCGGGGAGGTTTGTTCGGCATCAAGGAGCCATCAAAGCACAAAATAAATGGTTATATTCACATATGCTCGGAAACGTTAATTTTCACATGTGTTAGTAATTCCACATGGCTGAAAAATGAAGGCTGAAGCGTTGTCCCCGCTGTACCCATCCATTTGCTGTGCGGTGCAAGCCAGGCTGTCATTTTAACATCAGGAATGTGCGCTGGGTCCAGCCGTGACACTGTCCTTCCTCCGCCTGCGTCCTTCTGTCAGATGAAGTCACCAGCAACACATAAACCAGGAGGACTCATGGTGGGTTGTACAGAGAAGCTGCGGTGGTCGGACAGCAGCGGTGCCTCCCCTCTTCCCGGCGGCTGGTGGAATGATGCCTTATCTCGAGTTTAAGGGCTCAACCTGACCCTGAGCCATTTTTAACCCGAGGTGGGAAGAGCCCTCCCTGGGTGTCTCTCTCCTTCGAAAAATCCTTCACTGGCTCCACGGTAGCCGCTTTCCTGACGTTTTTCCTTTTTCTAGCTCTGCCACCTGAAGCAGACCCACTTTCCCACGGTTTGATGCTTTGCTGCTAGAAGATGCTTTAACTCTCTGGACTCAGAAATAAGTCCTAGAGTGGAACTCCAACAAGAAGGCGTCTAATCTAATGTATCCGATTTCCATATTTTGTGCTGCAAGCAGCAATTTGTGGTTCAGCAGCAGTGGCTGAGCAGGGACGAGCATTATCACAGGAATTCCTTCCATCTCTTGCCTGAGTATGTGACAAATAAGTCTCGGTCGTGGCATTGTCTCTCTGCTTTCGGGCTGACACATTGAACTCTGCTTGCTTTCTCTGGCAAGGGAGTTCTGCCTTTGCACGGTGCCACACACACCGCCCCCCACCCCGGCCCCGTGACTGAGAATTGCTGCCTGGTGCCACGTCCTAAGTGTTGGGAGATCAGAACGCCGAGCAGGGGTGTGGCACAGGGGTCGTGAAAGTAGCACCTCCGTGGCCGTGGGCTGAGAACGGCCAGCCGGGGGCTCAGCACAGCCCGCTCCGAGCTGCAGTTCCACGGGACGGGGAACCTGCTTGGGGGCACCTGGGACCTGCGAGATGCTCAGTCACAGAGGAGGTTGCGATGAGTTGCGGGGGTCTGTTGCAGAGAACCAGCCCTGCAACAGCTCGGTGCAGGGCTGCGGGACTCAGTCATCCCTGGGAGATCCCTCGACCTCCCCTCGCCGGGGCGGGGTGGGCTCCCAAAATGTGCCCCTTTCCCTGCTTCTGGAGAGGGACCATGGCAGGACGTGCCAAGGGCTGAAGGTGCCAGGCAGCACCGGGGAGGTTGAGGTCAGAGATCGCTCTGTCCCCTTATGCATTCAACCCTGCCTGAGAAGTTAACAAATATCCACGTCAAGGATCGCCGTGTGCAGCAGCTCTCTCGGTGCCACCGGGAGCTATGTCACATGGCGGGTCGGGCAGAGGGACAGGGACGGCACCGCCACCGAGGAATGTCCCCCATGTGTGCAGCGGACCGAAGGCAGAGCCGGGCGGCGGTACTGCTCGGTGTGTGGCACTGGTGAGCCCGCTTTTGCGTGGAACAGCCTCCGGTAGCTCAAAAGAGACACTGAAATATTGGAAAGGAGTCCGGGAGAGGCGGAGGGATGGCGTGGGGGCGCAGGGAGCCCCAGAGTGAGACGCGGGGTGTCCGGCCTCCCGAAGGGAAGGTTAAGAACAATTTGATCAGCCCGTAAACCTCTCTCAGGGAAGAATGTTAGGGGCTCCACTGAGCTTTCCTCCCGTAAATGCAGACACGGCAGGATCCAGAGGCTGAGTCCGCACCGGCAGGAGCTGGAGCTGGAATGTGGTGCCATTTTCACCGCGTCAGAAAAAAAAAACATCCAGGTGGGAGGGCAGAACCCAGTTTGCCTGGCATGGCTGGGAAAGAATCCCTAGATCCAGCCCTAGGCTTCTGCGGCAGGAGGCAAACAGCGAGGGGAGTCATCCACAGCCTGTTGGACAAGGATGGGCGGTGGGGGCTTATAGTACCCGTCCCTTCAGTCTTAAACCCCGCACCCGGATATATTGTACATCCCGTGGGCTGTCATGCCCTGCTGGGTTTGTGTCTTTATCGGTGGCTTTTATGAGATGAATACCTTCTCTCCAGGGCACTGCCCGCACCCCACCCCACACAGGGACCCCGAGGTGCGGGAAAGCGGCTGCGGCGGGATGCTCCCTCTTACCGGGGGCTCCCACGTCCGGCCGCGGTGCTGCGTGTCCACGTGTCAGATAGCAGCTGCGGGGAAGCGGAGCAGAGGTGGGACCCCTCCGCCTGGGGTCCCGAGTGGGACCCGCAGCGCTGTTTATAGTGGGACTGCGGGAAGGGGACAGTGGGAACGAGGGGAAGGAGATGGAGAAACGGAGAGAGTGAGGGGCCCGGAGGTAAAATGGGAGATTCCTCCGAGAGAAATTGGAAGGGAGCAGGGCAAAAACCGGGGATCCGCCCCGAGACGGTGCAGCACCGGGGGTTCGCGGGTCACGGCGCCCGGGGAGCCTCAGCGAGAAGCCGGGGCGCTGGGAGGGGCTAGGGCGACTGCTGGAGGGTTCCGCGGTCGTCCAGCGCCGGAGGCACGATAAGGCTCCCCCTCCGCAAACACAGGGCAAACGGGCGGTCCCGGGTACACCAGCCGGCTGCGTCCCGCCGCGGAAAGAAACGTCCCGCGGTCGCGGCAGGGGTGGGAGGAAAACGAAACTGGGGCGAGGAAACGGCGGAGAGCGGCAGCCCGTCATGGCTGGGGCGGAGGGCGGCCCGGACAGGCAGGGGATGCCCGGCCCGGTTTGTCCCAACCCGGGTGGGGCTTCCACCCGCATTGCCGCAGTGACGGGCGGCGGAGCGCGGCCGGGCCGGCGGGCTCGGCGCGGCGCTGCATTGCAGCACTGCAGGAGCCCCCTCCTTCCCCGCTCCGTTCTCCGCCCTCCGTCGCCGCTCAGCTCCAGAGGCCCAGACCGGGGCACGCACCGGCCCCGCCGCCCTCCGCTCCCGCTCGCACGGGGGCATCTGCCGCGCTGGGATCCCCCGTGTCGTGCCACATCTGACCCCTTCCCTCGACCCGGGAATGCAGCAGTGGGGGAGGGACGCGCACCCACCGACGGGGTTCCCTGGTTAGTGTGTCAACCAGGCGTTCACCAAACTCCGCGCCGGTGGAGGGACCGGCCCGCCCCGTCGGGGCATCCGCCATCCTGCCCGCCCATCTCCGCGTCGCTGGTGCTGTCCCGCCGTTCGTCCCGGCCACCTCCCGCCGTACCCTCGCCGCCCTCCCCGCCTGTCTGGCCCTGCTGTCTTCCCCGACGTGCCGCCCGGCCTCGCGTGGGCCAAGCACTGCCGGGCGCCGTCCCCATGGGTTTCCCGCGAGGGCTTTTGGGCTGGTCCCGCGAGGAGCCGGGACCGTCACCGGGACCGCCAACAGAACCGGGCAAGGCTGCAGGGTGCTGTGCCGTGTGGCACGGCCCCGCCGCGGACCCTCCCCAACAGGACTTCTCCCCCGGCCGTCGGGGCACTTGCGCTGCCCATATGGCGGGCGGAAAGAGGCGATCATCCCCGCGTCCCTGGTCCATCGTGAAGGGAGGATGGTGACCGCGCTCCCGGATCCTCCGCTTGGGGACAGCGGCCCGGAGATCGGTGCCAGCCCCGCGCGACAGGGTCCTTCGTGGACTCAGTCACGACCCTCGGGTACTGCGTGCGCGGGGCGCGAAGGGGAGCGGGGCGATGCCGGTGGGAAGGTGCCGGCGGCGGCCACGCGTCCCGGGACCAGCCCCGCTGCCAGGTGCGGCGCGGCGGGGGTGGGAGGGAGCGGGGCCATGGGTCGCGAACGCCCCGGCACAACGGGGGCTCGTTCCCAAGGCTCCCGCTCTGTCTCTGCTTTGGGAAAACGCCAGCACGGTAACAAAATGGCGGGGAAAGGGTGGGATTGTCACGGCGAGCCCTGAGGCGCAGCCCGGCCACCCCCGGCCCCCACGCCCGGGCTCGGGGCGCTCGTCCCGGCGGAGCGAAACGGTGCGGGGGTGCCCCGGGCTGTGCCGCCGCCTGGCCCCGCCGCCCGGCTGAGCTTCGATGGAGAAGCAGCTGCAGAAAATGGCTGCTCGGNCCCCGCAGCCCGCCGCGCCGGTGGAGCCCCAGCCTCACAGCCGCTCCCGCAGCGCTCGGTTTTGCTTTCGGTTTAAAATAAAATAAAAATAAAATATATAAAAATAATGGGGCCGGGGGGACGCGGCGCCGTGCGGCCGCGACCCAGCGACGCACTGGCTCCGCGGCGAAGCCGCAACGAAAACTCGACCCCGCGGTCCCGCACCGTGGTCGCCGCCCCATGGCCGTCACGACGGCGGCCCGCGGAGCCTGGGCGCGGGGCAGGAGGGACACGCGTGGGTGCGCGACTGGCGCCTGCGCTGCCAGAGGTTCGCTCTCTGCCGGTGGTTTTCTCGGGTGTTCGCGGAGTGAGGGGATGTCCCAAAAAAGGGAATGTGGGAACCGGGCTGGGGGGATCCTTCCCCTGCTGTCGGTCCGCACCCTGGCGATTTGACACGGGAAAGCGCTTTCCCACGCCGTGGGTGCGCGCATTACGGGTGACGCCCGCGAGCGCGGAAGCCGCTGTCTCCGCCGCGCACGATGTCTCCCGGGAATAACTCCCCCAGTGCAGTCCCCCCGGCCGCCTCCCTCCGCAAAGCCCCCCAGTCTTTGTGCCCCAGAGGGGGGTCACCGGTGTCCGCGCAGGGCCGCGGCTCCCCGCTCCTCCTGTCCACTCAAGGCCCCACTCCGCGGAGCAGAGCGACCGCCCCGTCCTGCCGAACCCTCTACCGCGAGTGGGACGGACACGGTGGGACTCCTCCGTGACCCGCGCTGCGGGGACACAGGACCGGTGGTTCCGCCGCACTTCTGCAGCGGCGTGGGCTCCCGCGTGCCCACGGGGCACCGGCGGCGAGGGGGCGNGGTGCGCGCCGTCCGCGGGGCGCCGCGCGCATCGCCATATAAGGGCATGAACCTAAATACAGCACCTACCTAGGGCGGGGGCGGGGCCTCGAGGGGGCGGGCCCGGGCGGGGCCACGCCCATCCCACCGATCCCACCGACCCCAGCGATCC
>VWZF01007178.1:307332-319499 GCA_013396755.1 Sclerurus mexicanus | reverse complement strand
GGGCCGTGGCGGAGCCGCGCCGCGTTTCATTGTTGCGTCCCCCTCGCCCCCCCGTGCGCCCCCCGGCGCGGGGCGTTGCGGGGGCACCTTTGTTGCGGGGCGCTTTACCGCGGCTTCGCTCCGCGCGAATTGATCTGCCTCGCTTCCCATCCGCAGGGCCGCATGGAGTATCTGGTCAAATGGAAGGGCTGGTCGCAGAAGTAAGTCGCCCGTGGGGCCGGGGGGGCTGCAGCAGGGCCGGGGGGGGTGCCGGCTGCACCCCCGCCCCCTCTTTGTGCTACAGCGGGAACTGGGGCCCTCCTTTTATGCCCGTGTTCTTTATTTTATTTACCTTGTCCCTTCCCGGCTCTCCTCATGTTCTTCCCTCTCTCTGTGCCCCCCCCAGGTACAGCACTTGGGAACCCGAGGAAAACATCCTGGATGCCCGGCTGCTCGCAGCCTTCGAGGAGAGGTACAAGGCCTTTACGAGCTGTAGCAGTTGTGCTTGTAAATATGTTGCTGTCTTGTAGCTATGCTGAATTGAAGCTTTGGTTCTTTTAACACCTCTAGGGAGCGAGAAATGGAGCTTTACGGGCCCAAAAAGCGAGGCCCCAAGCCCAAAACCTTCCTGTTAAAGGTAAGGAGGCCGGAGCCCACGCGTGAGGGCTGCATGCCAGAGCGAGGGTCTCTCTCCAGCCCCTTTGGAGGATGCTCCCCTCAAAGGTGGCCTCTTGTAAGTTGTAATTACGCAGCCGGATGGCAGGATAATAAAGTCACCGGGTGATTTATCTTCTTTGCAGGCCCAGGCAAAAGCCAAAGCCAAAACCTATGAATTCCGCAGTGACTCTTCCAGGGGGATCCGGGTGCCGTATCCTGGCAGGTCCCCCCAGGAGCTGGGCTCCACGTCCCGGGCTAGGGAAGGACTGAGAAACATAGCCCTGGCCCCCCAGGGCAGCTCCAGCACCAGCACCCCCAAGGGAGACAGCATCCGGGACCGGGTGATCCGTGTGGAGGAGAAACCTGGGGAGACCCCCAAAAAGAGAGGCCCCAAGCCCAGGAAAGAGCTTTACAAGGACCTGGCGGAGACTCTGGATGCCTCCAAGAGGAAACTGGGGGAGCCGGGGGACAAGGTGGGGGACTACCTGAAGGCCAGGAAGATGGAGGAGGCGGCGGTGGGGGCGGCCAAGTTCGGCTCGGGACACAGTGTGATCCAGCTGGCCCGGCGGCAGGAGCCCGACCTCCCCGGTGCCCTGCCCGGCCCCAACCGCGCCGAGGCGGGCACTGAGACCTTTCCCCCGCGCCTGGCCAAGCACCGTGCGGACTTTCTGGACCCCAAGGGGCAGGGGGGGCTGGACCCTGGTGGGCCCAAGCTCCTGCACGGCACGGTGAGCCCGGGTGCCGTGGGCAGCCTGTACCGTGACAGCGTGGGGGGCCCGGCAGGGCGGCCCTCCCTCATCGCCAGGATCCCTGTGTCCAGGATCCTGGGGGACCCCGAGGAGGAGTCCTGGAGCCCCTCTCTCAACAATCTGGAGAAGGTGGTGGTAACTGACGTGACCTCTAACTTTTTGACCGTCACCATCAAGGAGAGCAGCACGGACCAAGGATTCTTTAAGGAGAAGCGATGAGTTTGGTGGAGGTGGTGCTGGGGTTTTCTTCAGTCAGATCCAGACAAAAGCTTGGGTAGAGCTTGGTGGGCCTCTCTCTTTTTTTTTTTTTAATTATTGGTTTTTTCCTTTCAAATTTTTTTCCTTTTTTTTTCTTTTGTTTTTGGTCCTGGAGAGAATTTAGAAACTGTCCTAAATTCATTAACTCATTCTTTTGGTTTTTTTTTGTTTTTTTTTTTCACGTCTTGCATTTTGTTGGAAAGATTATCTCTAGAGTTATATTTTCTATTAGATGTAAATATGTTATTTAAGAAAAAATGCTTATATATATATCTATATATATATTTCAACTCTGAGTTGTTTTATTTAAATGGAGACAACAGTGACTGCTCAGTTGCTCCTAGAAAGGACAATAAAACTGAGAACTAACGAGTTCACGCATCTGCCGCGGGAGCCGGTGTACATAACAGTGTTCATAGCTAAGTATGTGCTGGGTTTTTTTAACTATTATTTTTCATATGATGCTATGGATGGTGGAGGGGAACGTGTTCCTCCCTTGAAGGGCGAAGTGCCCGGATTTCTTGATTGTGATTTAAGGTGTTGCTTGTACAATCAAGTGTGCTGTGTCCAGAACTGTTGCCCTTGACAGTTGACGTGAGCACTTGAATTCACAGTGTTGTTGGGGATGGGGCGTTTCCAGTCTAACAAAAAAAGTTATGTTGCTACAAAGTCGGGGCAGGGAAAAGCAGAAATCCATAAAAAGGCTAAAAGTGTTGAAGTATTAACTTGAATTCCCTTTTCTTGCGGAGGAGAGGAGGTTTGTGTGTGTAAGGTTCCTGAGGGGTGATACTGAAATGCACTTTAATAGAGTTGTCGTAGCAGTTGTGGGAGATGGGACTGAGCTGAGAATCTGTTTTCATTTTGTCTGGTCGCTTGATTCTGTTCCCCCACCCACTAAAAACAAAAAAACCCCAACAAAACCCCCCTCTGTTTACATTCCTGAAATGCCAGAGAGGTTGGGGAGGGAGCATCTCACTGCCCATATTTAGTTACTTTATTATGCTATAGAAAGTAGATTATTATTATTTTTATTCCCAATCACAAATTACTTCAGACTGTTGGAAGACTCACGATAAAGTGTTTTGTAATATCCACATCCCTGACAAATCCCAGAGCCACCTTTATGCATTCAGAGACAATAAATATTTCCCTTTCCTTACCCTGGTTAAACAATAGCCAAGAGGCGAAATATTCCTGTGTGGAGCAGCCCCGCCAGCCTGGATGGATTTTGTGCTGGATTTGCCTGTGGGATTCCTCCCTGACTGGGATTCCTTCTGGGCTGGGGCAGGGAGGTTGTCATGGCTCTGGATGAGGTGCAGCAGTTTCCCTGCTCTTGGGGGGGTGCTGGGGTTGCAGCCCCTGCTCTGCTGCTCCCCCAGCTCAGCAACAGCCTGACACGGGCAGGGGGAGCAGGACCCTCACCCTGCTTGTGCTTTGCCTGAGGTGGAGCAGGTGGCCCTGTCCCGACGCCTCGCTCTGGGCATCAGTCGCATGGGAAGCACAAGCCTGGCAGCGCCTGAGAGCTGGAACTGGGCCACATTCCCCATGTCCCTGAGCTCCTGGAGGCCCCTGTCTCAAGGGGCTCGTAGGGGGTGACTCCCAGGGAACCTGAGGGTGGGGAAGTGGCTGGGTAAGAGGCACCGCTTCCCTGGGGGGCCCATTGGCATCTTCACCTTGTCCGGTCCCCTTTCCCATCCTTTTGAGACTCATGTGGTGCCTGGTAGGAGGATGCTGGATTGGCTGTGCAAAGGGAGCCATAGTGTCTGAGAATTCAGTTTGTTTTTCCTTTTTTATTTTTTTTCTTCTTTTTGAGGCATATTTTGTAAAATTGAGGTTTTTAACTTGGTTTGTACGAAGAGGCAATGTGCTGGTTCTGGTGCCAGTGCCAACATGGGACACGGGTGTTGTTGGAGGATGATGAGGGGGTTGAGCTGCCTGTCCTCCCATTGCCCCCAAAGCTGGAGGATCCTTCCCTTTGCAAAGAGCCCGGAGCGGCTCCTGCCCTGTCAGGGCTTCGCTCCAGCCCCGTGTCCGTGTGTGTCCCGACACACACCTGGAGCAAACCATACCTGTGGGTGTATATGTGTGTCTGTACATAGCGACGTGTATCCTGCGTGTGTGTGCGTGTGGGTGTGTGCGTGTGAATTATTTAAATCTAAGACTTGTACAAAAACGATTTGGCTAAATCTCAGTCTCAGAAGTGAAGCTTAACTACGTGTCTTCTGCCAGCCGTGAATGTCCATATGAGACCTGCTTTTTATGTCAGTTTAAATATATACTTTGTAAATAGAAACGTGTCTGGCTTCCCTTTGTGGTCCTGGGGTGAGGGGGTCCGTGGGGCCGGGGAGTGCCCGGGAATATCGGGGCGTGTGTGCTGGGGCCCCACCGGGGCAGGTGCTCCTGTATCCCCTCTCCATACAGAGACCCGTGGTTGTGCGGGCCTGAGGCTGGGACCCGAAGGGTCGGGGGAGTCGGGGGCGCCCCCGGACACCGGTGACAGCGGGCCGGGCGCCCCCCCGGAGGCCCTGCGGTGTCCAGACGGGGCGGTGGCGGGAGTCGTGAGCGACTCCCGTTCGAGGAACAGCGTCGGGGCTGCGGCTCCGGCGCCGCTCTGGTACCGGGCAGTNCGCCCTCCGCAGGCCAGGCCGGCCCGGCGCGTCCCGAGGACCCCGGCGGGTCCCGGTCCCGGAGGGTCCGGCGGGTCGGACGCACCTGAGCTCCACCCCCGGTGCGGACGCAGCTCCAACCGCAGCGGAGCCCTGGGCCGGGAAGGGCCGCGTCCTGTCCGGACCCCCGGAGGGAAGTAGGGGGTGTTCCCCTGCTCCGGTTCCGCTGCTCGTGTTCCCCCCAGTCCCACACATCCCCATCCCGGGACCCCGCGGCGGCCTCGGCGACGGGACACGGTGCCCCGCGAAGCTGGGTGGCCCCAGGCGATGCCCGGGGAGGCGGCGGGGGCGCTCCCGGAGCAGTGATCAGACGAGGCTGAAAAGTTTAAAAAAATATTTATTGATATGCTAAAAAAGAACAGTGGAAAAGTTATACAAAAGTCCCCACCCGACATAACGGTCTCCTAGTGTTTTCCTGCAAATAAATTAAAAGCAGCCTAGAGCTGGGGGGCTACACTAGCATTAGTTTCCAGGAACACTGGAAAACAGCACAGGGAACGCAAGCGAGGGGCCAGGAAGGGCTGGGGGGAAGCAGAGCTGGATGCTGGTCCTGTCCCCACAGCCCTCATGCTTTCCCAGGGCAATAACATCTCTGACTTTTGTTCTTGGAAAATAGAAGCAAACAGCTGCAGTTTAAAGCAATTATAAGTGTCATACAGGACTGATTTGGCTCTCTCTTTAATTAAAACTTACAAATCAGTGACTGGCACAAGTTACAATTGTTTGTTTTCACCCATCCCTCAATTTCTTTCAGTAAAACCCTTCTCCTGGCTCTGGAGCCCTTCTCACCCAGGCATGCACCAGCTCAGAAACTCAATGCAAACCAAACCCCTAAACTATCTCCATCTCTTCATGAGCTCCAGGTGGGTTTTTTTGGTACAAAATATATATATAAAAATAGACTCAGTTTCTTGGGAAGATGGCTGAATTGCCCACCTCTTCCAGTCTAATGGAAAACAAGGATGCTTAACCAGATTAAGCCGAGAGAAAATATCCATTCAATAGACAAATACTGCAGAACTTTCCATATCAGAAACCCCTCAGAAAATGACAAGTGACAAACCTTTAATTGCCTGTCTGACACCTGGCTGAACACACCAACCCATAGCAGCAAACTCAAAAAAAAAAGGAAAAAGAAAAATAAAGTAGACCTTGAATCCTAATGGTACCAATGCAACCAGGGTCTGCACCTGCTTCCAACCTCTGTCCACAGAAGATTCCACTGAATCACTCACATGATGTGCCTTTGGGAAGAAAACCCCAATGGGAACCGTGTGCTTAGACACCCCAGCGCTGCTGGGAGAGCTGAGAACCTGGAACAGCAGCTCAGGAAAGGGTTGGGGAAGGAACACAGGGGGAGATGAAGGTCAGAAAAAGTCCTGGGCTATCATTTTCACCATCCTTAGACCTTTGGAATTGAACCCGCTGGTGAACAAAAGGCACAATAGCAAGTGGTAACAGCAGAGTCCTGTGCTGCTGGGAGGGGACATACCTGGGAAGGGTGGGTGATGGAGGGGCCGCTTGCTGTTGGGATACATGTTCCCGTGGGCACAAGCTCAGGCCCAGTGACTTCTTGTCCAGCCAGTAGGCAGGAGCAAGCCCCTACATGGAGAAACGTGGGAGCTCCGATGGGGACTCCCAAGGGATCAACCAGCTCAGAGCCTGTGTGCAGCCAGTGCAGCACCTGCTGTTAGAGCTCATCTTCTGCCCCCTCTGTGGCTGCTTGGGGTCTGACCCCTTCTCGGAGCATCCTCAGATGTTTTTTCCCCCTTGGAGCAACCAACCTCCACATCCTATTGCTGTAGGCAAGAGCATTCCTGCTGGGCTAGCTTGCCTTCCACGGCCATCCCTCAGCAGGGCTCTGTGCGATGGCTGAGTGTCCCCCTGGGGACCAGGGCACTTCTCCCCATTGGCTCACGGTGTCCCCAGGACCCTGCAGCCACCCTGCTTTGCATAGGCACAAACCTGTCATGGGACCGGTGTCGCAGACAAGGCTGAGATAAGGACGGTCCAAAAGGCACATCATCGATCAGTTTGGATTTGCAAAGGCCAGCTAGCAAATATTTGGTGTGTGGGGCAGCGTCACCCCCGCGCTACCAGATTCTCAATTCTATTCCCAAAACATTCGTATCCCCAGCACTAGAGCCCAGCACAGACTGTGCCCAAGGCACTGGTTTCTGCTGACAAAGGCCAACGCTTCCTTGGAGCTCGTTAGGCAAAGTTAAAGACTAGAAGGTAAACAGCACAGACTGTGACATTTTGGCATTGTGGAGCTCGACAGAAACTGACCTTGGGAACCTCCTCCACGGCCAACACTCCCTTCTCTTCCCTCACAGAACAATGCATGATGCAATGTTAGGGGCTGTGAGTTCCCTGCCCCAGGCTGCCCAGCATCGTGGCCAGGGGACATTCAAAGCTGTGCTGAGGCAGAGCTGGAGCTGCCTGAGAAACCTGCACAGGCCATGCAGAGAGACACCATCTACCTCCACCCACCTTTGCTCACGCCATGCTCAGCTCCACAACACAAAACCCAAACCACACCCCACAGAACAGCTGGGGATTAAATCCAAAAGCTGAGGGAGAGCATTTTTGGAGAGTAGGAGTCTGCCTGGGCAGAGCCTGCAGCCACTGCTCAGCAAACAGCCATCCATCCATCCATCCATCCATCCATCCATCCATCCCCTGAGCACTGGGCAGCGCGGGCAGTGTTTGATTTCACCTGAGAACGACCCCGCTGCCAGCCAGTGGCAGCAGTTGTGACTGTCGAGGGGCTGCTGCATCAGGGCAGGTCAGAAGTATCTGTACGCCCAGTTTGGTCCATGTATCACACTCCTGTGTGCGAGGACACTGTGAGCAGTCCTGCCTGTGGTAAGGGGAGATGCCTGTCCTGGTGCTAGGTCAGTCACCTGGTGACCCCCTAAGCAGTGATCCCCTGGGGATGCTGGCAGGACATCCCTTTGGAGTGACCTCTGAACCACACAGGACCATGGGCAGCCACCAGCTGTTTATCACCTCTAAGAAAAGAACTCAGCACCAACAGAACTAAAATGACCTCAAATGCTACTAAACTCTGCCTGAACTTCTGCTAATTTTGGCTTGTAGGAGAAATCTGCAGCAGAGAAAATACTGCAGTAAAAAAGCCATTATTGGGTGCAATTACAAGCCAAAAGGAACACCCTGGCTGCTGGGATTGTAAGGGGAAGATGAACAGCTGCGGAGGTGCTCTGGGTCGCTAGAGAACAGCAGCCTGAGGTACCCGCTGGCCCTGATCCTTCTTCCTGTCCTCTTCTTCCCTTTCCCACCACTCCAGCCCACCTGTGCAGGTGTCCTTGATCAGCTTCTGAGCCTTTCATCTGAAGAAAAACATGGATGATCACTGTGAGTCTAACCTAGGGAGCAGCCAAGGCAGGTCTGGCTGGGCTGTGGTGGGGAGGGCTCACTAGCCCCTGGCTCTGCCCAAACCGCAGCACCAACCTTGCAGATGCCTGGCAGTCCCATCACTGACCTACCTGCCACTGGAAGGGTTGGCATGTTCTCCAAGACTTAAAAAAATATTCCCCAGCTCACTTCCTACAAATGCCTGGAAACTGCTGAGCAGGAGGCGGAGACACTGGCGATGCTGGGATGAGGCAGAGGAGCAGCACAGGGGCTCCCTGGGCTGCCCAGAAACTCGCTTTCCTCTGGAAGTCAGGTCACTGCAGAGAAGTCAGTGGATCTTGCTGCCTCCCAAGGCAGGACCCTCCCTGGGCAGAAAAAAGGCGCCCTCTGAAAAAGCACCTCTGCAGTCCAAACCCACTAGCGGCATTCAGGACTCAACCTATCCTAGACTGGGTTTATTTCCCTCTCCTATTAAAACAAACAAACAAAAAAAGATTTTCCATAATAAAAAATGTAAACAATGTTTCCCTATCAGCTGGAAACCCCAACAGAAACGTTGTGAGTTCCCCATCATTGGAAGTGACCTCACCCAGGGGGGTGGCTGGGCTGAGTGTACCCTGAAAAACCCCCAAATGCAGCTGCCCCACCACAGCCCCAAGGGCTGGGAGCAGCAGCTGCCTCATTTGGATTGACTTGTGGCTCCCCACAGCTCACAGACATATTCATGGGGAGCTCAGAGGACAGAAGAGGATCACCTGGTCCTCTCCCCGGTGTGAGCCTGGCCCATGGCAGCTTCACCCCTCTCTGCAGCCGGTGAGCTGCAGACCTTGGTATCTGCTGTTTCAAGCTGTAAAGCAAAGAGACCTGTGTGCAGTGAAGCCTGGCTCAAAACTTGCCACCTGACACCGTTGGCAGCACCGGTGGCCCCGCTCCCAGAGAATGGCATTGGCCAGCCCCACACAGGGCATGGCTTCAGAAGAGGATGGAGAGGAGCTGGGGGGATCCGTGACCCACTGGCAGTTCGGAGCAGGTTTCACTGAGTCTTTGTCAAGCCTCTGCAGATACGAGGTCTCACGAGGTCTCCATGTTCACTTGAAAAAAGAAAAACCTGATGGGAGAACTGAGCAAAGCTCAGGGCGAGGCTGAAGGACCCTCTCCCTCCTCTCACGCTCCTGGGCTCAGTATTGCCGTAGGTTGAAAAATCCAACGCTGGTGGGGGACTCCTTGACCGTCACTGTGATCAGGTTAGCGGTGACATCAGTGACAAAGACATGCTCAATCAGGCTGCGGGTGGGTTTCCAGTCCTGGCTGGTCTGGATGGAGACAGACATGTTCTGACCCACACCTGGGAAAGAAGCTGAATCCCGGTCCGAATCCGAGCTGGTGTCCTCTCCGGTGCTCATTTCAGACAGGGTCGATGGCTTGCAGCTCTCCGTGGCCACGTGTCCCTCCTGTGTGCCGGCTGAGCCGCCTTTGGCCAAGTCCCTGTCGCCTGCCCGGTGTGTCTGCTTCTTGCTCTTGCTGCCATCTCCACCTGTAAGCGCACCAGCACTGGCAGCGCTCAGCCCAGCGCCTGCTGCACTGCCCTTGGCACCGCCGGCACCCGCGCTGGCCACCGCGCCACTGCCAGAGCCCTTGGTCAGGGCACCGCAGAGGTGCCGGGGGAGGCTGCTCCCACTGGCCACGCTCGGCCCATTTTTGACGCTCTGCAGGTTCAGAGCCTGGAGGTTCAGCTCCTGGCTGGAGGCTGGCTGGACGCTGGCTCCAGATGAGCTCACTGGTGTCTTGCTGCCGTTGGGCAGCATTTGGCCTCCCGCAGCAAACCCCAATTTCTGGTCCCCTCCAGCACCACTGCTGGGAGCCTTTGCAGTCTTGGGTCCCTGCACGTTGAGCCCCAGCTCCCCAGAGCCTTTCTGGCTCCTCATTTTCAAGTCTAGTCCTAAGCTGCTCTTACTGGCTGCCTGCGCCTTCAGGGCCAGCCTGCCCAGGGCCGAGCTCTCAGCTGCAGTCTGGCTTTGGGACATCCTGTTCATGTAGTGCACGATGGAGCTCTGCCAGCTGATGGCCTGGCTGGGGCTCGTCGAGCCGCTCTTCATCATGTTGGGCAGGTTTTCCGCCGATGACGCCCCTGAGCTGAGCCCAGCCAAGGTGCCCGGTGGGTCCTTCAGCAGAGCCATGCCCGAGCCCTGTGTGCCATGCTGGGGCTGCAGCTTCCCCACCAGCTTGGTGCTGCCCCCCACCTCCTTCCGGGATGTTTTCAACACCTTTGTCAGGTTCACAGTCCTTCGAGATGCTTTCTGCTCTGGGGGAAGAGGTTTCCGCCCACGCTTCTTCCTGGAAGCGTCTTTCATGTCGGGCTTCGCCACCAGGATCTGAGCTTTCTTCTGCGGCACTGGGTGTGTCTCTCTGCTGCGGGGACCTCTCTTTGCTTCCAGGTCACTTTCATCCTCTTCATCAGAGGAGGAGGAAGAGGAGGACGTGGAGGAAGAGGAGCTACTTGACTTAGTTTTCGCGGGCATCTCTGGTTCCTGCAAAGCAACAGAGACAGGGAGTTAACAGCAATGACCAAAGAATGGTTATGGGCCCCTTCAGGGTGGCCTGGCCAGCGGCCTCAGGCACACACAGGCTCTTTCCCCATGTAGCTGATCTCTAGGGATCCGTTAGCTGATCTGATGAGTTAGGGAGCACACAGCACAAAACTGGTCAGCAATGGGACCAGTGCCAGGGAATTCTTCTGTCTCCTTCTGCACCATCACCAGAGCAATGATGAAGAGATTCTTTTTACAGGCATCCTCACCAAGCTGTCCATCACTGCCAGCTTCAGCCCCCTGACCCAGGGTCTGGAGGCAATGCTGAGCCCTCACTGCACTCAGGGTCAAGGATCCTCCACACCCTGGGCTGTGGGCAGACCTCCCTTCAGTGCCCCCCAAGGCCAGAGCCGTGGATTCCCACCACTGCTGGGACTCACCACGTGTTTCCTGGGCCTGCCCCGGGGCCGCTTGCCCCTCTTCCGATTCTGTACTTCTTTTTCATGTTCCCTGAAGAAAACAAGGATTAAGGACAATGTTTGCAGGGAAGACAAAAACATCCAGAGAAGCTGTGGCTGCTCTATCCCTGTAAGTGTTCAAGGCCAGGTTGGATGGGGCTTAGAGAAACCTGGTCTAGTGGAAGGTGTCTCTGTTCATGGCAGGGAGTGGAAGATAAGCTTTAAGGTTCCTCCCAGTCCAAATCATTCTCTGATTCTATGATTTTCTCCCATCTGTTACTCCCTCACCTTCCCAGAGCTTCACCATCCAGAAGTTCATTTTAGTACCTTCCAAGTCCTGGCACTGTCTCCCTTCTGGGGTCTGTGACTGCCCANGCCGAGCCCCGCGCATCCCGGGGGAGCTCCGGTTTCGGCGGGGCGGGCGAAGGGTCCGGGGGCGCGGGGGCCCCGGGGGAGGTTGGCCCGGCCCGGGGAGGGAGCGGAGCCCCACGCGGCGGCGGGGAGGGCCGGGCCGCGGCCGCGCTTATTTGTAAACAAAAGGAGCAGCGCGACCCGAACAAAAGCGGCCGGGCGGGCACCCGCGCCCCGCACCGCATCCCGCTCCGCACGGTCCCGCGATCCGCAGCGCTCCGCGCCCCGCCCCGCTCANATGTTCCCTGAAGAAAACAAGGATTAAGGACAATGTTTGCAGGGAAGACAAAAACATCCAGAGAAGCTGTGGCTGCTCTATCCCTGTAAGTGTTCAAGGCCAGGTTGGATGGGGCTTAGAGAAACCTGGTCTAGTGGAAGGTGTCTCTGTTCATGGCAGGGAGTGGAAGATAAGCTTTAAGGTTCCTCCCAGTCCAAATCATTCTCTGATTCTATGATTTTCTCCCATCTGTTACTCCCTCACCTTCCCAGAGCTTCACCATCCAGAAGTTCATTTTAGTACCTTCCAAGTCCTGGCACTGTCTCCCTTCTGGGGTCTGTGACTGCCCACCAGGCACAGCCAAGGCCCAGACTGGGAGTCCCAGGTCTGTGCCAGGCGCTGCTGCTGCACCAGGGCACAACCGGGCCATAATGCTCGGTGTTTGTCTGCCCCAGGCAGAGCAGTCCCAGGTGAACCTGGACAGCTTCTCCAGGGACCAACAAAAGGGCTCGGCCACAAGGGGCCCAGCCAGCTCCAGGCTGTTGTTTCCACAACTTCCACCGCACGTGGAGCCAATTAGAAGTTAATTGACTTTATAGTTTGCTTAGAAATATTTAGAGTTTGCTCACTTCTTTTGGAAAGCCAGGAGCAGCCGGGGGTCCAGGATGTTCTCCTCAGGCTCCCAGCTGTTGTGCCTGAAACAGAGGACACGAACTGGGCCAGAGCAGGGGGCTAGCGCCTGCCCACCACCCCGGTTACTGGCCCAGCACCGGAGGGTTCACCCAAGGACAACCGGGCCCGGCATGGACCGGGGCATCCCCGCACCGCGGGCCGGCACAGCCGGGGGCGGGCGAGGGAGATCGGGA